>CAJNOQ010003563.1:0-19890 GCA_905250885.1 Didymodactylos carnosus
ATCAAAAAGGGTTTATTGAGACCAATAAACCTTTTAAAAAACGCTTTTCCGTTTTTTATATCCAAAAAACTAAAAAGCGTTCGTGACAGATGCAAAGTGAAAAACGGGCGGTTTTTTATCAAAAATAAAAAACTGAAGAGATTTTTAGCTGGTATTTTAAACTCGACAAAAACCTGAAAACGGTTTTTTATTTTTGATAAAAAACCGCCCGTTTTTCATTTTGTATCTGTCACGAACGCTTTTTAGTTTTTTGGATATAAAAACGGAAAAGCGCTTTTTAAAAGGTTTATTGGTCTCAATAAACCCTTTTTGATAGTTTATTAATCTACGACTATTTTTTACAGTATATATCATGTTTTCAAACTTGAGTGAAGTTATGTGGTTAATCGACATTATGTGACACAGTTACCGATATCCAGTTTCATTGCTTATCGTGTTTGACCGGTTTTCGCTTCGGTATACGATAACCTGAAGCTCACTATTTATCAGCATTGGTTTGTATAGAATCAGGATTTTTATAGCGGTGCAAAACCCGTGACACGATCTTTCAGACATGTCATACAGTTACATTTATGACAGATGCATTCGTGAGCAGATAATGTTTTAATAAAGAAAATTGATTTTTTAATATAATCTAACCAATGCAGTGTGGTGCGATTGTAAGAGCAAACATTAAAACGAGTATTAAGATCATAAAATGAACTGATAATGGGGGATTGATTCATATATTAAGTTCAAGAATTAATCTAGCTTGCTGAAGATTTTACCATGTAAAATTAAGGGAGCTGTCCCGATGTATCAAAAGAAAACACTTAACATTACGGATTTGCAATCAGCAACAACAATCAATTCGTTTTTTGGGTGTTAAGTTTATTATACCTCCGTTCACTCTTTGTATCACAGTACAAATGAAATGTTTTAGTAAGGCTGAAAAGGTATGCTAGAAGGTGCGAGAAAACAAAAACAAATTATGTACACACAGCAACAAAACAAAACGAAACAAGAATAAATACTGAAACCTAAATGCGCAAGTAGAAAAATAAATGATAACTGTTCATTGTTTTTTATCTCCTCCATTGTTTAGCGAAAGAACGACGTCAATACACTACTACTCGGTGATATTACACTTGCATGACAATCTCCGATACTATCTTGATGACGTGATAGTATACAAATGCCATAATAATGAACACAAGCAGCAGCCACGACAAACACATGAAAGATTTGATGACTTTGAAACTAACAGAGAGATTTCGAAAAATGTATAGATTGAGAGAGAGAGAGTTCATTTCTTACCCATATATCAAAGTAACCTGGAGCCAATCGTTCAGGTATTCGCGCTATTTGAAGAAAATAGAGATACGAGAAAATAAAGTATGTCGCTTTTTTTTCGTTTACCAGCATAGAGAGAAGCACCCGTAATATAAAGAACGGCCATTAGTGCCAACCATTGAGCAGCACCAGCTGAAATATTTAAATGAAGTGAAATATGATCAAAAATGATGTATGATTTTCTATTGAACTATTCAACATACTTGTAAAAGCATGTCTAAAACCGAATAGTAATCCATAGTGCATTGTTGGAATAAAACCGAAAAGGCCAAATGCAATGAAGAGAACTGTAAACATAAAAAACAAAATTAAAGGTTTAAATTTGATGTGAAACGTACGAGCTCGATATGGACGATATGCAGGTGAGGCAAATTTATCCCACATTGAAACGATAATACATCCGGTGCCTAATATTGTAGTGACTGATAAATACGCTATTTTTGTTCCAAATTCACAGTAGAATGCATAGTAGATCCAAGGAATAAATGAAGAAATAATCAAGACCGATATTCCACAATAGTCAAGTCTAAAATCACTCGTATTTTGAATAATGTAGAGAAACCAAGTAGGCATTTTCTTACTTGTTAAAAATGTATGCAAATTGCGGTGAATGACACGACAATGTATGGTATAATGTTGAAAAGAGTAAACAAATAATGGCACCGAGAAAAAAGGCACAAAATACAATTTTTCTCTCTATGTGAACTTCATTGGCTGGTTGTGTAATATAATAAACAGTTATGCATATAAAAAACAGTGTACCCAATAGATGAGTCCAAATATTAACTGTTTCAGTATGTAGACGAAATATTGATGCAAAACATTGTTTAACACTTGGCATTGGTGGTCGATGTCCAGAAAGTAAAAATTCATTATCCACCAACCAATGTGGAAGAAGAGCATGATCAACGACATATTCAACAACACGTTTGCCAACTTCTTTGGCTTGCTCAACACATTTTGTTGGTACTTCGAAAACTGAATCGGCTAATTCATCGGTTTTATCACGTAAATTTGTTTTGGACGAATCAGATCTACTCCTTAGAAATGTCGGTTGTGTATCGATATCACCCGACGATGCGTTCTAGAATGAATATTATCAGTAGATAATAGAACGAAACTTCGCTTCCGAAGAAATATTGATCAGAAAATCACTCATGAATTACGTAAAAAAGGAGTACTTTCACGCAAAAAGTCCTTATCTTCTCTGTGATCAGACTAAGCTGTAATTTCCAGAAGAGGTAGGATAAAATCTAAAACTGTCATGATCTAGGTTTGAGCTCAATTGGTTGTGCCATTCGCGGAATGTGAGAATGAGAGTGGCTGAAAAGCGGAGTCTGATAATAACCTTTTTCGGTCACACTTTTGATATGATACGGGACAAAAAGCAATTTTAGAAAGAAGAAAACATTCAATCGAAAAGACTGACAGCGGATATTCTCATATTTTATTTTTTCAAATTTTTGCATTCAGTTTGACATGACACTGCTTAAAGTCGCATCAATTAGCTGCTGTAAAATCCACATATCTCTGCAATAGAATTTGATAACGCTACTGAACAGAGAAAGATCAGATTTTTAGTTGTACATATTATGGAGCGAAAAGTAAAGCCAACAGTTAGGAAAAGCCAAAATGAGTTTATGATTCATAATCAACTATACCGAGACGACAGTTCTGGTGTAGAAACTGTTGTCTTTAGGGATACATTCGGCATGGCGGCGTTTACCATTTTATGCTTCCCAAACGCGACTTTGATAAAAGACAGAATCTGGTTTTTCTCGCATGTCGATTTCAAAAAGAAGATTTCTTTTGAAACACCTCAAAACACTATCGAAATGTACGAATTTGTAACTCTTTAATGATAATAATATACTATTGAACTGCTATCTATCAATTTGAATGAAAAGCGGAGAAGTGGATTTTCTTTTTTTCCCTAAAAGCATGTATATGTATGGATACAGTCATGTAAGAAAATTGATCTACGAAAGGATTGCGATTATCTTACGCGTGGTCGCTCGTGTAATCGTCGTCGAATATCTTGCTCATTCGAATCACGATTATCACTAGATGGTTCGTTTTCCATTATCGTTTGCGACTTGGATGATAAAAAGATTATCTAAAATAAATATGATTCAAATCAAAAATTTTTCCTTTTTATTATATTAAAATACCCTATTGATGAGGAGAAATCTGGACTAATGTATAAAATATTGTAGTGTAGAAGGTTAGTTTTTATTAGTTGTTTTTTGCTTATATTTCTATCACACTACAATAGAAGAAAAGTTTGAGCTTGCAGAAAAAGTAGGGAATAATACATATGATTCAAAATAGAAAACAAACCAAAAATATTATGTACAAACAGCATCAAACAGATGAATAAGAAAGAAATGAAAATGCATGGATAAAAATTGTAGAACTGTTGATCAGAACTTTCTTCGTTATTAACTGAGCAAAGAGGCTATTGAGCCACCGTGTGAAGATAAAATATCTATTCGACAATCATCAAGAAAACTGGCTTGATTTTGTGATAGAATGCAGATGCCATATTACTGAACACAGGCTACAGTCATGACGAATACGTGAAAGATTTGATGGCTTTGAAACTAATCGAGAACGAATTATTGAAAAGATACAAAAAGTTTATTTCTTACCCAAATCGTTCAGGTATGCTTGCTATTCAAAGAAAAAAGAGAAATGAAAAAAGAACAAATTACTTTTTTATTCGTTTACCAGCACAGAGACAAGCACTGGTAATGTAAACTGCGGCTACTATTAACACCCATTGAGTAGCAACAGTTGAAAGAAGATTAGTTAAAATAGTTTTAGATTGATTCTTTTAGGATTTATCAACTAGCTAAAATGACGATGGTGCATACTCGAAAAAAGTCTCGGTCTGAATCTGAGGATATGGAATACCTTCCGTAAAAGCCCAAGGGAAAACAGTGGATTCACTTATTTTTCCAGTAATTTGAAAACGATGATAGGTGTTAACCTACCATTTTCATTATTGAATAGAGGAGCTGTTAAATTATAAAATCACGATGTGGTCAAGTTACTCCTCCCCCCGGAATAGAAGGCCAGTCTAGAACGAAAATATGTGAAAAACGTCGTATAGGGGTAGGACAGTTTTTCACCGAAAAAGGTGCGATGTGCGAAACCATAATAGAAGACCATGCCTTCTATTCTGCGAGGGGGGTAGGGATGTTCGGTTCTCGCTAAGAACCGGAACCGCGGTTCTCTTGTTTTCGGTTCTTCATCGGGAACCGGAACCGCGGTTTTGTGGACGGTTTCTTTTTTTGGACCCGAGACTTTTCTAACTGTAGATACTACAGTTTTATTTCGAGAAAGCTATATTTAGCGTTCATAAGATATACTTGTGCGCAACTTCTTTTATATGAGATCTTCTATACCTGGCGAACTCATCGACTCTTCTTAGATAACAGATAAGGCCAATATTATTGTTATACTGGTCATAACGTCTGGTCTTGAAACTGTTACGATCAAACGATTGAAAAGTACAGCATGGAAAGAGAAAGAACGCGTGCGAACGGACGATCAAATTTGTATTTCTCTATGAAGTGCACTCCAAAAGAGACGGGCAAAACAATAATTCGTTCTTTTCTCTTCTGCCTTATCTTTTTGTCTTGCTTTTCTTTTAACAAAATGAAAACACACTATTGACCAAACTGCATAAAGATATATTTGCCTACCATTATTTAAAAGAATTCTTTCGTTTACTATAAAATGAATTTTATTTTGTTGAATTGTTACTGTCTGGAAAATTCTCCGGTTCTAAGCTGAAAATCGAGAACCGCTGTTCTCTTCTAAGTCGGGAACCGGAACCGCGGTCGTTTCGGTTCTAACTCGAGAATCGGAACCGAGAGCCGAATATCCCTAGTTTGGGGGTTAATTGAAGTGTACAAAAGGGTAACGATATATCTCACTTGTGTTACCCGTTTTCGGGTAGAGCGATACACGGAGGACACTAAGAATACTTTGATTTTACATAGAATAGGATTACCTCTAGAGATGGAATCCGTTTATATTTTCGTAATATGTATCGCAATAAAGAGAATGAAGATGATAGACTTGACGACATATCGTTAAGGAAATTGTTCTATGTATTTCTTTCGTTTACAAAGGAAATACGTTAATTTTGCCAATGTCGTTATTATTTGGTTGTTCTTAAAAACATGTCGTTAAGAGTGGAAGAAAAGAAGAAAAAAAAGAATTCATTTCGTATCACTGGCATTAGGTCTTTCCTTCCCTTTCGTTATAATAAGTTTCATTTTCCTATTCCTTTCTTTTCGTTTTGATTCTTATCGACATGTTTTTGATCGGAAAAAAATAGAATAGCAAAACGAAAAAGATATAAGACATGTTCTTTCGTTCTCTTATTACGCAACTTACGTCTTTCGTCCCATCTCTGATTTTCTTAGAGTAATTTGGTAGTGTGATTATTTTTGTCATGACGCTAAAGCTGCTTTGTTATTAATTATTCCAATGCCGCTTTGCTTTCGAAAACTTGTATCGTATAGCTCAATCGATCATGGATTAAGCGAGTTTCTCTGCTATTTCGAACAGCGTCAAAAATTCTATTTCTTTCTTTATTTAGACAGTTAATTCTTATTCTTTCTCCATTCTCCAGTGACAACTACAGATGTGTCGGTAGTGTTTAATCATTGAAGTACACATATAATAGTTTGTTTAAATTCCCAAGCACAAAATCATACATGAAAATATTTAGGTATTTTATCGTTGTATTGGGCAATCCTACTATGAAATATCTAGGTATAGGTGTCACTTTTATTGGGTTATCTAGATATATTGGGCATGATTTCTAGTGCATCCCGATATCGTCTCAATATATTGGAATGCAAGAAAAGACTAGTGTGAGGAGCTATGATCCCCGATATAGCCCAGTATATCGACTCGTGTATTGACAGCATGAAGGATGCTGTTTGCATCGCACCCCGGGATGTCTGTATGGAGACATCCTGCTTTCTATAATATACTGGTCTATTATTGCTGAATATATTGACTTGATATGGATAAAAACTTTGTAAATTTATGGAGTATATGTGTTACATATACACGTGCTGTGGCTGCAAAACAAAACGGTGAATAATCCGACCGTCAATATATCGAATAATATATTGGGCATAGTATTGGGTTATCTAGGTATATTGCCTACTGTATTGGGTTAGCTAGCTTGGATTGCCCAATACTCAGTACTTTCTTTTTACTTGTATCTAGGTATATTGGGTATTGGATTGGATTACCTAGATAGGATTGCCAAATACTCGATACTTTTTATTCGCTTAGGATAAACTTTCGAAAAAAAGTTATTTAAATATCTATGAGTGACATGTCGAGTACGACGGCTGATACTTCGTGTGGTTTGTCATAGACGATGATAATTCATCGTACAGACTGCAGCACGACTTTGTAAACTATTGTATTCACAAAACAAAGAGCGTTTATCTTTACATCTTGAAGATTTCGAGTCTTGGTTGCTTTCCATATTGATGTAGATCTTTGTTATGTATGGCAATACATTCTAGTACAGAACGTATTTTACTTTATTATTTTTATTTATTGCACGTTCTAAAGAAGGCGTCACAGACTGTGGTAAAGTAGGTTTGGCATAATTCTTTGTTAGGAATTATCTTTTCCGGTGCTGTGCTCCTTTGAGAAGTGCGTATGTGTGAAGTATAATATATGATCTAGACTGCAACACAATCGCGTTTTTGGTAAACATGCGATTTTGTTCAAAACAAATATTGAACTATTTTATAACGATGTTTTAAAACACATATATTGTCATGAACTGTCATTCTTTGTAAACTAGCACAATATTTGCACTCTTGCAATTAGCAGGAGATCCACTGTAAAAAGACAAGTACAAGTACCTCAAAGCTCTTTTTTGGGCGATGAACTTTTAAAAATAAGGTATAGGCACTAAAGTAAAGGTATAGTAAAGTAAAGGTATAGGCAATAAAGTAAGACACTTTTTGGAACCATTGTAGACGTGTAATTCAGAAACATTGTCCCGCTACATCATGGTCCCTGACTTTACCAAGCGCGTTAGAGCTTTCAGATTTGTAGAACAATAAAAATAAGAGAAAACCACAGTAGCCCGTCAGATATTGGTAATATATATGGATAGGCTATATCCAGATAATGTGTCTTATAGTAGTGCGTGTAGCTACAAGTCATTAAAAAGTTTATTATCTTCTGGTGCAGATGCATCATATAATGAAAAACATTCATTTCGACAAAAATGAGATAGTTTTCAAATAGTCCAGGCAAACCTCTTACACAAAATTTTTAATTGTTTAGCTGTATCGATTACTCCTGCACAAACGAATACACCAGCAGGCAACACTTCTACCATCTTTGAGCAAAGTAACTAAGATAGCTGCTAAACCACTCGTCAGTTTGCATCTTCTAACTAATAAAGAACAACATCGTGCTTTGTCTTCTTCACGTCTCTCTCCATTTTCTTGGAATAATCCCATTGACTGAAAGACAATGCTCTTACAACCCTAAATAGAAATTCGTGATGTCTGTCTGTCGGTCTTTCTGTTAAGATCACCTACAAAAACGACAGAATTCTACAGATAATTCCGCTTTAGACGAAATTTTCATTTCAATACGCGAATTAAGTTGAAACAAGCTTTTATATAATGTTCATATAATATTGTTGGGTATCTAAGATATTTGGCAGCCTTCTTCGAATTCGACTCAGCTGGCGTGGGAAGGAGGCGGTTGGTGGGCATTGTGAGTGAGTGAGTGAAGAAACAGGACTAAGAGGTGTGGTATTCGAATTTGGAATTCTCGATTTATGAGAATTCATAATTCTTGTATGCAGTTCAGAATACTAACAGTATTACGATTAGGACAGTAATTTTACAAGATCCTATGTATTTTATAGAATACTAGAAAACTGTTGAATCTGTTATTGTTCGTGAGTGGAAAAGAGAATAGTGTATAGATTTTCTTAGAAGTCTACCCATTTCTTAGAATTCTAGAAAACTGTTAAGTTTTGTTGCATTGTGCATAGAATTATATAGATTTCCTAAGAATCCTGCTGAATTCGATCCATTACTTACAGTAACGGGCAATGAGGTTGAGTGGAGAATCAGTATTGAGAGATGTGGTATCCCAAAACAAATATGGAATTTGAAGAAAATGAACACGTTCATCGCACTCCTCAGACAACAGCGCTTTATCTGAGATACCAAGACTGTTCACATCACTCGTGTTCTCTTTACCCGAATCAAATTTTCTTCCTGGATTCAGTGATTTACTGTACAGGCAGTCAATGGACTGTGTGAATCATCAGATGAACATTTCCTGTTTGGTAGTGTGATTGTTTTTGTCATAATGCTGAAAGCTGCCTTGTCATTGATTGCAATACCGTTTTGCTTTTGAAAAGCTTACCTTCTAACAAATTCTGTTGAATCAAATGAGTTTCTCTGATGTTTCGAATTCTATTTCTTTCTCTATTTAGACACATCCTACAGCTCTCGAGTAACAGCAACGTTGACATCACAATACGACATGACGACTGAATCAGCCAAAGCTAAAAGTATGGACAGATATGATAAGATAAGAGTTTGTGCAGTATCACCTAGTGATCAAAGACTGATTAGTGGTATTATAAATGGCTTTTCTTGGTTATGTTAGTTTCTGCCAGTGTCTGATAGTAGAAGGTATGCAACGGTATCGGTATTCATACCAAAATACCGATATCGAAAATACAAATAAGGTCATTAAAAAAGCAGTTTATAATAAATAACAGCAAATATAACAAAAAATAACACTTTCTGCTTCAGCAGATCAGAACAACCGTCTATCTCCTTTTAACTTAAGATTAATTTTGAGATATCATACGCCAACATTTTTTACGTATAGAAACTAAACCTTTTTGTTAAGAGACATGAGTAAATCAATAAGAGTACACTGATTCTAATGGCGGCTGTTTACGGTTGTTGTGTAATTACATAGCATCTTGTACGAAAATGTTTTGATGTGTCCGGTATTCGGCATACCGATTCCGGTGCATACCTAGATAACAGCGTCATCGTGTCGAATAAAGAAAATAGTTTAAGTTTGAGATATAGCATATCACCGGACCGAAAAATTTTAAAAGCTTGTTCGGTCAAAACCGATTGCAGATTCGTCTTCTCCATGGTTGATTATGTGGTACGCAATAACTTTAAGATCGGGGTACTTTAGAAAAACAATTTCCCGTAGTCTTGCTCAAAACTTTTTCAAAAAGTTACCGTATGAGACCAAAGGCAAAACGATGTCGAAAATTTTTTTTTCTAAAGTATCCCGATCCAGAAGTTATCACGCACCACATAATCAACTATGGAGAAGGCGAATCTGCAATCGGTTTTAACCGAACAAGCTTTTAAAATTTTTCGATTCGGTGATATGCAAGTGAATGCAAATAAAGGCATAGATTCATTGCATATGAACTGACCTACCTTGTGTCAAAGATATGGGTCATATGACAAAACTTTATAGAGGATAGTAACATTAATCTTCTCATGTTTCAGCATGTGTGTCCGTAGCAGCAACAATTGGCATTGCAGTCGGATCTGTAGCGCTTATCATTCTAGTCGAAGCTCTAATTTATGCCATTTTATACTTCAGAAGCAAATGGGCAACAGTAAGTTTAAAATAGTCTCGCTTTTCTAGAAAAGCTTGTAACATTTCCGGTGCACTTGTCCATTAACACTAGTCAATACTATCGATTCATTGCTCTTTACAATTAAACTGAATGTAGTGAGTCTGTATCCTTACTTTGAGAGTTTCATAACCGCGGATATTTACCTAAAAGGAATTCATACATGGAAACGCAGCTTGTTCCGTAAAACATGGGTAATAACATGCTCATCTCCAATAATCGTCAGCTCACACAGAGAGGAAAGTTCAGATATAACAAAAAATTCCATGTTTTTCCTTAGACATAATCGGCATATGGATGTCTCAGAGCAAAATTCTTTACCGATTGTTGTAACAAATTGAAATCAGGAATTGATAGGCTTTATCAGCAAATGCTAGGGAATTCCAAACCGTTCTCACTGTATGCAAAACTACAATCGTGAATTTTAACGTATAACTTTTGTAATAGCGGAAGAGAGAAGTTAAAGTCTCCATGTCAACAACAGACGTTTTCATTTAGCGCCTGAAAAACGTGCTGAAATATATCATACTTTTATACCAATTCACAGCTGAAGAAATGCTTGTTTGCATCAGCGATGGGCAGTACGAGTATACTCGCGTACAAAATTCCTAGTACTCGTACTCATACTTGTACTCGGGACTTTTTGTAATGAGTATTCCAAAAAATACTCGATTACTTCCCAACAAACTGGTGACCTTTTTTTTTACTATTTGGGTATAAAAAAATCGATTTATTCGGAAATTTTTTCGGATTCACCGGCTTCTTTAGAAAAAAAATACTCGAATACTACTCGAGTACTTTTCTGAAAATACTCGTACTCGATCTTCAGTACTCTTACTCGTACTCAGAAATCCGTATACTCGCCCATCTCTGGTTTGCATAACGTAAGCATAAATTCAATAGCGTGCGTCGCCCAAGAACAGCACACACAACTTTCACCAGTTTAGTTTGTAACTTTAACCACTGAGGTGTACAGAACCGGACATAAAATTTTAGTTCTTATTTTGATTCATGATGTTTTGGAAGCACGAAGTTGAAAAAATATAGCACAATGCTTTTAGAACTATTTTGCTTTTAAAGTCCGATTGATTTGATCTTTATTCTAATTGAAACGATGCAAAGTGTTTAATTACAGAAAAGTTGAACTGAAAGTTGATTAGAGAGAGATCACTCCAAAGCCTTGGATATCAGAGAAGCCATGTTCCACATGGTTTCATAGAGGCGCATAGTGCTTAACTTGACTCTCCTGCTACTACAAAGGTCGCATGATCTCTCTTCGCCATGGTTAGGCCATCATACCTAGACGGAGTTGTATGGTTGTATGTTTACTAATCAGACGTCTAGCTCATCGAGAACTACACATTTTCTGCAATCCCTACTCTTTACATTAGTAAAAGCGCCAACGTTTATCCGCCATATAATTGACTACGTGTTGACTATCATCCAACTGTATCACACAAGTTTGTTAGTTCAATTACGTCTTCTTCTAGATACCAAATACCAGCGACGTGCAGCTTAGTGCATTTCCAAAGTGATCGTTTAAATTACATAATGGAGTGATAAAAGTAAAGAAATGGACACATTGAGCATCAGATTTTGTCGATCCAGTGGTGCGAGAATGTCACTCTCTCTCATTTATACTGAATGGATAGTTTGATGACGCTTTCACTGTATTTTCACATATTCTTCACTTTCATGTAAACAATTCTCATTCTCTCTGCAAAGCAAGGGTTTCATACTAGCCACACTCCATACAATTTTCTCTTATATTTGAAAGTGTCAATTCTCTTTAATCAATAAACGATACGAATTACTGTCTGTGATTGTAAAAATATCTAGTCAAATTTTACATGTTTCAGCTAATATGAACAACTGAAATCTTTGCAATGTTCACGTGGTCTGAAGATTATAGAATACTGAAACGGTTCAACATGTTTTCGTTACCATAAGGTAACAATACTAACAATACTTTTCCATCCCGCCGCTTCATCCATTCACTGAACCCGCAGCCTTTTTTCTCTTCTTTCACCTATATTTAGTTTTATTTTATTTTTGTTGTTTTTTATGGAAAAGAGTAACACCTTGTAAATAACTCCTTGAACTATGTAATGGCAATTTGCCGCTTTAGTTCGAGGGTTATTAGGATTTCTTTATCTTCAAATAAATATAGTTTAAACCAACAATACTAATACATCGTTTTACTTTGCGGATGTCATACCTGACCCACCAAACGGCGCGAATTAATGCTGACTCACAGACTTGTTTGATCAATCTGGTGGTTGATATAATGGAAGATTGAATTCGATCCGAAAAAAAATTTGAACTTAACTCGAAGCTGAGGACATTTTAATTAACATACTTTACTATTTTACTTTGATCTATGCATATTCTAGATGAAAGAACGTTTTACTTTTTTTTAATTCAAATTCGACGTGTATGTATCTTATGGCGGCATTGTTAAATGGCCATTTCCTACTTTCAAAGAATATGGATAAGAATACGATGGATTTTATCAGTGTTTGGTAAGAAATATGACAAACATTATGGTTTTTGGAGATTAAGAGTAATTTTCCACATTATCCTAAAAACTTTTTTCTCTTGATGACAGAAAGATGAATCACAGTGTGGTCTCGCGACTGACATGAAGCGCAGTTCTCTAGCGCTCGTCAATCAAAAGTTATTCAAAAAATGGCCACGGACACCTTTTTCTTTAAACAGCAATAATTGTCCCTTAACCACTTCTTATCAACTATGCTAAAATTTTATTTTTTTCATATCTTTTTAGTTACATCCTACGATCCATTTGCCGAAAAATTACTCAAACATTTTCGTCAAAATCCCTATTATCCATTTATTCATGTTCAATCGTACACATATGAATATTGTTATCGTCGTTGGTCAACTGCATATTTAATTTGTATTTTACAAACTGTTTTATTCTCATTAGCAATCTATTCATATTATAAATATTTAGAATTCTATGAAGGACAGAAAGAAGACATAGAATATTGGCTCTATGGTTCTGAATTGATATTATTATTTACATTTTCTATTTTAACAATATTTTTGTGTGTTAATTTAGTTGAATGTTTAAAACAAATTCGAATTGTTATTAGTGCACTGGATTTGTATGTTTATTATTATGTTGGCGGTACACTCTATCGACAACATTCACTAAATAAAGTATATATTTGTTTGAGAGAAGTGAAAACATACGATCAAATATTGTATCATCTCGTATTTATCATCGAAGATGTTGATCTCATTGAAATTACCGACTATTTTCAATTTAATATTGAATTGAGACAATTGGGTATAAGACTAGCAAAACAATTATATATCGGATATTTAGAATCAAGTGATTGGATTGGAACATTTCCAAAATATAATAAATTAAAAGCTTACATTAGAAAATTGAAACTTCAACATCGAACAACGGATAATATTCGAGAAAGTTTTGATAAAAATGAACGATCCTTAAACTCAACATCGTTCACGCGAACAGATGATGTTATTATTAATCAAAATACAAACAGGAATAATAAGATTAAAGTGAGAAAGAGAAAGAAAATATATCCTTTCTCCAATACATAAAATTGTTAGTAACGCCCTTTTTATATGCTACAAGGTAATCAATTTTATATCTATTTTCTTTCTTCTATTTTTCAAGAGAAACGTAATTCATATCCTGAAAAAAATGTTTTTTTTTCTATATTAATAGTTTTTCTGAAATGTGTGCGGTCACAATTAAGCTTCAAATAATGAGTCCGTTTCCTACTTGAATCTTTATGAAAATCAATGTTTGTGTATAGCATGATTAACCCGGAGATTTGTACCCAAGTAGTCATTATCAATTAATATTTTTCCTCTATCATTTTTTCTGTAGTTAATTATCACATATATTTTGTCTTATTGTTTATGTGTGTACATGTCAGATTCATAGGTCTTACCAACAAATGTACACATATACAGGCTCATTTTTCTCTTTTGTTTAATCTTAACCTTGTACTTCGTTGATAAATTGTCATCTGTACTATTCAGATAGAATTAGTTTATACATAATTGACAGGTTACTTTTTTACGAATAGACAAGGTCAATAGAATCAATCTATATAGGTGATGAATATCTATATGCATGTGTATGTAGAGTGAAACGCCTCTTTTATAAATGTGCATCGTGTATCACATAATCTAAATCTATCGTATCACACAATCTATTTCTATTTTTTGTTTTCTTTGCCGGCACATTTAACTTATCAATACACCCTCTTATTATAGACGAAAGACGTCTAAACATTTCATTTTTTTAAATTGAAGTTAGTATTTGTTTATTCGCTAAACTTGAAGATATTTTCTTCCATTTACTATATAGTCAAAAAAAAACAAACGAAAAGAACAATCTTTGAATACTTTACACACTCATAAGAAAAATTTAGAGAAGAGATACATATAATAAACTACACAAAAGCAAATAAACACGAAAAGTGTGTCGATAGAAGAGAAGGATAAAAGGAAACAAGAGAATTACGTATATCTACATGTTTTCAGCACAAAACATCCAAAACGCATATTAGCGACGGTAAGAAAAACGACAAAATCAAATTTCTTGTTAGTGACATAAAAACCGGAGAGTAAATTTTCCTACACAAACAAAAAGAAACACAAAAAAAGAGAATTATAAAGCGCAAGTAGTATTGATTACACACAAAGAAATGACGATCATTATCAAAAGATTATTGAAATGATCATATGAAGTTTATGAAAAATCTAACTCTCCCTGTATAGTTATTTAGCAGTTAGATACTAACGCATTCAGATTTTAGTTAAAGTTCGCCGACTACGAGTTGTTTAGATTTTTAGATAAACATATACGTTTTGTAATGTATACATGGATACCGTGTTTGTGGTAAAAAGTACTCAAACTTCGTAAAGCAAAGAAATTTTTTTATTAGGTAAGATCTTGTTTATGCAATAAACATAGAGAAAAACAGATAGATCCAAAATCAAGAAAAATAAATACGGAGTTTGCTTGTCTATAACCAACAACAAAAACAAAAATCGATAAAAACAGAATGAGGAGCAAAAATATCTCCTCTTTCTATCAACAGTAAAAGGTTTTTTCCTACGATTTATTTCAGCTGACATCAAAATGCATGTAATATGACATAAAAAAACAAATGAAGTTCATTAGACAAAGAAAAAACCAAAACTAATCATCAGACACGCACATGAAACTAAGATTATACAATTTGTATATATATATATATAGAGAGAGAGAGAAAAGACATTACAAAAAAAACAGATAGAATGAGATAAGCAGAAAAGAACAAAGTTACAATGAATATAAGACAAAAAGAGGAAAAAACCAACAAAAAACGAACATCCAGTACGAAAACTTCATTGAGGATAAAATATTTTAACTAGAAAATGTCCTATATACCGCCATTATGATGCTCATCTACTTTATTGTCAGAATCTTTTCAGCAACGATCTAAATTAATAAAAAGACGATAGTTGATCACTAGCATACGACAAAATGAGGCAATATACTTACATGACCATCTGCATCTTCAAGTATTGTTTTCTTATTTTCTAGTCCTCCAACGAACCACTTGTTTGTTCGAAGTTTAATATTACCTGGTGGTTCATGAGTTATTTCATTTGCATCATTACTCCAAATCTAAAGAATCAAAAACATACTTGTAACGTACGAGTATTGATACTTAACAATTTCTCTCACGTACCGTGGATGTTGCACTAGCTTTGAGTAGCATACCACGTTGAAATTTATGCTCATATGTTTGATTACCAACTTTGCGTTTTAAAACCCAACCATTTAGTTGAAGATCCTAAACATAAGAACAAAATGGAACTATCAAAAATAGAACAAAGACCTAATGCTCTACATACTTGACTTGTATTATTGACAAGTTTAACATATTTTGGATGAGAACTTTCATCATCTATAATATTAATACCATCTAATAATTGTTGGTGCATACTTGATGCAGCACCAGCATTGAGTGTACGCGTCAATAGATCTGTTACTTGATGACTACTAGCGGACGTAGCCGACGTTGAGAAATCTTCATAACGTGGACGTTTTTGACGGTGTGTTGGATAACTGCTTGTATCAAACGTTGTATTTGAACCACTTGTTGTTACATTATCGGTTGTCAGGCTACTGTGCTCGCCAATACGAGATGCATTACCAGATATATTCAATCTAAACACATAGAATAGATTAGCAAAAATAGCATGAGAAATTAACAAACTGTTTTTACTATAAATAATAAAACTGCGATGTGTCTGTTCAAAAAACTAAAAGTAGATCTTACCGTTCCTCTTCTGATTCTAATAATTTTCTATATGTTGCTATTTCTCTGTCTAAACCAATTTTAACATCTAACAAATTTTGATATTCAGTTTGCATTTGTTCAATATGTTGTTTTAAACGTTGTATTTCATCTTCTCGGTCTGATAATAAATCATCTTGTTTTTGTTGTGCACGATGTAAACGATCTTCTAATTCACGACATCGTTGTTCCAAAACCGAAACTTTATCATTTAGAGCATCACGTGCTTTTGTTATTTCCTCAATACGATCACGATACGATGTCACATCAGAACGATATGAACCAACTTGTTCCGCATTACGACGATTGGTACTTTGAAGATCTGCAATCTAGAGAGATCGAAACAAATACAGTAACTAACAAGTTTACTGGAAGAATCAACGATATAGATACCTTTTTCTCATATTGACTGGCTATTTCATCTCGAATGGCTTGCATTTCTTGGTCAGTTTGAACACGTAATTGTTGTAATTCATTCAACAGACGATCATCGTATTCTCGACGTATATCTTCACCGTAATGTTGAACATGAACGCGTTTTTGTTGTTTGATTTGTTCCATTTCCTAAAAGTAAGCAACGACTCACTGAAATTGACATTCTCAAAATAGTATGTAATCGAGGGAGAGAATGTTTTGTTCGCCCTCTGGTTTATCAAAACTGCTGCAACATGAAAATGAAGAAGACATAGTTGATAATATGCATGAGGCACTCATATAGTTCACCTGTCGTACGACTCCAAACAGCAAAATACAAGAGTCTTTGTGATTATAACAATGTTTCTGAAAATGGTTTACTTACTGTGTTATGAACTTCTTGAATAAATAGAAGTTCTTCTCTCAATGTCTTGTTTTTATTCTCCAGATCAACACGTAATAGAGTTTCAGATTCCAACTGTCGTTTCAATGATGTAACCTGTTTTTCGAGATCACTATTCAGACCACGAAGTGCCTGAAAGTAGAATGTCATAAAAGACTCAGATGTTTCTTGTAGTTATTTAATCTTAATACATACAACGTTGTCGTCTGTTTTTCTATTAGCATCAAGGATAACTGCATCGTTTCGTGCTTTCAATTCACCAATTTCATTTTCATATTGTTTCAAACGTGCTTCATTAGCACGTGCTTCACGTTCTTTGCGACTCAGTCTAATAGAAAAAAGAAGTAACAAGGACTATAGTTATTCAACCAAGTTTTGTTTCTTACTTTGTTAAAGCATCTTGTGCTTCAGCACGCGCCTTTTCACCATCAATTTCTAAACGTGATTTTTCACGTGCTAATTCTTCAATTAATTTTTTTGCATCCTCTAATTCACGTTCATATAACGTTTTCACTTTCGATGTCTCGCTTTCATACGTTTCTGAGTATGTCGATATTACATTCTAAAATCAGAATCAATGAATAATTAATACCCTTTCTAATAGTAAATAACGTGATATACATACTTTTAATTTTTCATTATCTTGTTCAAGACGTCGAACAGTATCAATATAAACAGCCAATCGATTATTGAGTGTTTCGAGTTGTTCTTTTTCTTGTGTACGCGATAGATTTAAAGTACTACTGGAAGGAGTTGCCGGTCGCCGAGTTGTAGATCGTCCAGACATGGTTGTTGATTGTTACTAATGTGTATTCGACTTAGTGGGACTGTATCTCGTTGAATTTGAATTCAAACTAAATACATCTAAAATGCGATTACACATAATAATGTGAATACTTTGACGCTATTTAAGTCGGGAAGAGAATTTCCTCTAACTGAAACTCGAGTATAACAAACAAAAATCTTGAAAAAAACTCAAGCACAAACTTGCACAACACGCAGAAGAAACTGCATTAATTTGAGTACGGCCTTGAAGCTAAAGCTATTATATAGGTTAGGAACGGACTTTTACAAATGCATTTTATGAAAGCAAAATTTTTTGTGTAGCATGCATCCTTGCCGTCTGTCTAAAATAAATATGAATGTCTCTCCGAAGAAGTACTTTATGTGTGTAAATCTGCGGTTGTGCTTCTGTTATTATTGAGAAACAAAGAACAATATTATTCACTGGGCTATGACGAGTAATCAGTGAACTCCGCAATGAACATATAATTCGCATAAGAATTAATTGTTGCAGTAAAACTGAATTAAAGCGGTTGTTATATGTTTGAGACAATGCAACTGAAATTTCAAAGCATAACAAAAGTCGTATCAGCACTGCATAGTGACATCTACTAGCACGTATATTCGGTTTTTAGCATCTCTTTCAGATTGTCCCCAATAATTTAAGTTAATCAAAAAATAAAAAAATGACGCCGATACTACCATCGTCTGCACACAGAAAGTATCAAAGTGTTGTCTTCATTTTAGATTAATAACTGTCGGCTGTTTACCACCAGCGTCCTCTTTCATGAGAATTTATACAGCAACGTGACCTTCAAATAGCTCATTTATGAAGAAGAATATTTTGTTTTATTTTGCCCAATACACTGCTGAAACTTTAAACGTTCTTACCATTGATTGTACGAGGCCACTTTTTCTATCGAAGCAGCCGATATGGGTCGAGCCAAAGCGAAGAAGATTTTGCTGTCTGGGCCAGGCCGCAGAATCGAGATTATTGTTAGAACGTAAGAATATTAAAAGTAATTTTATCGACTCTTTAGGCAAAAAGGCCAGGTCCGTGATCATCTCTGCTTCTTACCCATGAAAGAGTTTGAAATGGCTAACGATCGGTAAAACGCGTTTAATATGAAACATTTGATTATGTTATATTTAACGATTGTTAGCCATTTCAAATTATTTCATGGATGCCAGAATAATAATAGGAAACTTAAGCTGTATATTTGTTTCAACGAGGATGCTCTCCCAGGCCAAACAGAACCGTCCGTTAACGGCGTGTAAACGGCCCATTAACGGTCATCATAAAAACGGCCCGTTAACGGTGTAAAAACGGTATAAAAACACGCCGTTTACGATCAGTGTTAATGTACCGTTTTTACACCGTTAATTTACGGTTTAAAAACGTAAGGTACGTTATGAAAACGGTCTAATAACGGCACTTAAACGGTCACTATAAACACCGTTACACCGTTTTGAACTAAAACTAATTAAAGGAATAAAAACATGCTTAAAGAATTTCAGGTGTGACGAAAATACTAAATGCGTACTAAAGAGAAATTGTATCGATCAAACCTGCGACACAGTGGGCATTTCCTCATAGAGCAGGCGGCATTTTTTGCCGACATAGTTTTTTTGAATCCAAAATCACTTTTTTATACGTTTTCGCAAACGGTATTTCCAGCAGTGTGGCAAAGGTGAGCCGCGGAAGGTTTTTCAGAGGTTTTACAGGGGGTTTCCAGAGACCCAGGCTTCATATACCCCCTAGAAAAAGTTTGCAATTGTTTTAAAGCAAAGTTTCGGACTCGCCATAACCTAAAACCTATAAATTTGTGCTTTGAAAATATTTGCGCGACGCTGAGAGGTCTTCCAAAAAATCGATATCAAACTTCTAACAAAAATGCTCA
>CAJNOQ010003564.1:0-19886 GCA_905250885.1 Didymodactylos carnosus
TAACAGCATTTACTTCTGTCTAACGCATCCAAACGCGTTTCAAGTGTACTGAAACGCGTTCAAACGCATTTCTGGTGCAAAAAAACGCGTTTCACAGTGCGTTAGGTCAAAAAAATGCCTGCATGGGATGTGTTCTTTCTTCATTCCTGCTGGTCAGTGTGTATATAATGTGACGTTTATTTTTTAGTGAAGGCAGTTCATGAAAAAAATAGTTTTTTTGATGATATGAGAATAGATGAAAAGTTAAAAAGAATGCGCTTTCCGTTGTCAACATTCCTTGAAGGAAACGGTTTTGGAACGTCCCTTTACATCTATAATATATATAATTAATGTACGTATTTGTTATACTAGAACATGGAGTACTTTCAGTATAAATTAATTGCTTCATTGAAATCTCAGTAAATAATCTATTCCCACCTAGGGGGTGGACCGTTACCAGTAACCGTTACTATAACGGTAACGAAGTTGCGTCACCGTTGCTAGTAAAGGGTAACGATTCAAGCGTTACCGTTATCGATAACGGGTAACGATTTGACTGTATTTGACTATCAAACACAGTTGGTAATCTTGACTTGGCACGTGGACATGTGTCAGAAAAGTAGCACGAAAGCCTCTGAACACTCTTTTCAATAGCGTAGTTTTCAAACTTCGAAAGTATGTTCGTACTAGTTTTCCAAAGATTAGATTTCTGATAAACCTGTACAAACACACTTTGAAAGTTAGAAGACAATACCTTTGAAAAAAGCACGTACGAAAGCCTATGGAAAGAGTGTTCAGAGGCGTTCGTGCTGCTTTTCTACTACATGTCCATGTGCCAAGTCAGAATTGCTGTGTCCAGAAAAGCTAGTGCGTCCATTGCTATCCATTGAAAAAGATTTCTATGTCTTGATAGTATTAAAAGAATTATGCATTATATATAAGAATAATGCTCACAATTAACATTTTAAATTAGAATTTATATTAAGCAAACCTGAAAGTTATTCATTTGATTTAAACGTTACCCGTTACCAGTAACGAGTAACGGTCCATCCTCTATTCACATCAGTAAATATTCTAGATTCAAATAAGAGTAATAATATGATTTTATCTAAAATGTAATATATGTAAATAAATTTTATATTTTATTGTTTGATTCTTGAATCGTTGCAATAAACATAAAAAGCAAGAATGTAAATGAAAACACAATGAGAGAAATGAAACAACAAAAACAAGAACGTTTATTGAATTTACTTCCATTATTTTTGTTTTTACAATTCAAAATTACTATAACTTAGTATTCCATAAATATTATTATTCATAATAATTCTTGTATTTATGGAATGACTCAAGAATCAAACAATAAAATATAAAAGTTATTGTTAAACAATAAGATGGAATTGTACAATGTAAAAAATAAAATATTATATAAGCAACCGAAAATTTTCATTTCAATACTAAGTTTTTTTTATCCACATAAAAATGATTAACAAACGTATAAACAAAGAATTATTATGTTTTAATGGTAATGGTGATATATCTGAAATATTAAAAAAGGGTACAAATTAAATGGTCAGTATTTTATTATGAATGATCAGTAAAATTTGATCAGTATTAAATGCAAATGATCAGTAAAAAAATTGAATTGTCAGTAAAATAATTGATGATCAGTGACTATTGAATTTGATCAGTAATTTAATCATTTTATCAGTAAAATAATGAACTTATCAGTATCGAAATTAAAATATCAGTAATTAAATATGTTTGGTCAGTGAATCATTGCATTTATATCAGTATTCACCGTTCTAGACCGTCTCTCGATTATCGTTCTTGTCATTTTTTTCTCTTATTCAGTATTTTTCTTTTGTTCTACTACTGACTTTTATATGTTGGGATTTTTCCTTTTCTGTTATCACACATAGATGGATTTTTGCTTTCTTTGCAAAGTTTATGTGCAAACATGTCGTTGGATTGGCAATAAGATTAAATTATTGTAGACCACCACCTGCTGCGAAGAACATTAAAACTGGAGAAAAAAGACGTAGAGGTCGACCTTCAAAAGCTAAAAAAGCATTGCTTATTCAATAAAATTATGTTACTTGTAATTGTACTATTTTTCACTGATATAAATTGAAAATTAACTGATCAAAAAAAAATTATTCATTAACCAAAACTAATATATTCACTGATCATATTTTGATTTAATTACTGACATTCGAAATTATTTACTGCACAAAAACCATATATTTGCTGATCAAAAAATACTGATCATTTAAATAGGACCCATTAAAAAATAGTTGTGTCTTTCAGAGATGGTGTATCTAGGTATGATGACCTCACAGTAAAAATTTCAGCTCGAAATATTAAACCTATCAAGAGCTAGCTCACAATTAAGGTCCAAAAATGGGTCTTCGTCCGTCTCAGATTTCTCTGCCATTTTTAACGTTAGAGAGCTCGGGTTGGTTTTTAAATATAGCTAAGATGTAGGGCTACAACTTAACGGAGGCCGATTTTTTAATTTCGCTGTAGTTCATTTTTTATAGAACTTTTACGTCACAATATGAAATTACTGTGGTGTAGGATCTCAAACATTTTCTCTTCATCTGACGTCAATTCTGAAATCGAAGAATCGGGCTCTGTTAAGTTGTAGTGGCAGACTTTAGCTATGATTTAAAACAAACTCGAGCTTTCTAGCTTTCAAAATGGCGGAGAAAGAAAACGTAAAACCAAAACATCTCATTTTGAGAAAAATGCAAAATAACGAAAAAATGTCGTCTTTTTCCGGTAGAGATTTTCAGAAAAACCTGTGTGAAACCCTTAAAACCTACCGTAAAATTAAGAAACTATAGTGCATTCGATAGCGGACGTGATGCTCTATCAAATGCGCTATTTTAAAAAAATCGATAAATTTCACCAAAATAACCTTTTTTTGAGTGGGGGGGGTGGGCCTTAATACACAAAAATATAAAGCAGCTTGTGTAGTTAATGAAGATATAGCATATGAATACAAACATAATAAAGATTAACTTATAGAAAATGCAAACGAATATGTTGACAATTATACATTACACGTACAAAGGAACATGTGGTATTATCATTAAAACATATATCAAGAAAACTTATACCTAATCATGTTGAAAAAGCTCAATTAAATCAGTTAAACTTATTATCAACAGTAATTAACTATCTTACTGTACCATCCTATATATGTCAACCTTTAAGATTTTAATTATTATCATTTTTAATTTTATTAATAAATAATCCATTAAAACAGTTGTTACAGGCTCGTACTGTCACATATTTTCTATCTTCTTTTTTTAATGTTTTGTTAAATATACTTTATTAACTTGTTATTCTATCTATCTTTTTTTTCCTCGTCTTCATCATTTCACATTGTCTGTCATGTGTACTATGGTCTTTATATTTCATCTATTTTCTCTAGTATATTCTATATTTTTATATATATGGTCACGTCCATTCTTTTTATTCTTTTTCTATGAACGTTTTTTCAACTGTAGAAAATAGTTTAAAAATGTGTTGAAAATGTGTGGAATACTCAAGATGATACTCCAATAGCCTTAGTCATAAAAATACTCACTCAAGAAAGCGTAAGGCTAAGAATTTTTTAACTTTATTTGAATTTTTTTTGGCCAAATAATCAACATCTGCATATAAAGAAATTATAACTTGTTTTCTAGTCGAATCACAAACAAATATACACTCATATAGTCAATTTGAAAATGTCAGAGTGCAGTAATTTTATTTAGTCGAACATCCTAATCAATTTTGTTAGGTTTGAAGTAATAATCAAAAAGGAAAAGGTATTGATAAATAAAGATTTTAGTAGTTTGCTTAGATGAGGATGTAGTAGTAACTAAATTCAAGAAGGTAATAGTCTTTAATCTTCATCAGCATCATTACACAGTTTTAGTATGTTTTGAGCATGGCGGTATTATATGGCAAATGTTATCGATACATCGAGCTTCTGTACAAGGTGGTTCATAACCATTCGGACAGGTCTTGGGTTTACATGCTACGAATGTTTCAAAAATACAGGGTTTCTTTTTAGAGCATGTTTGCTTTGAACAAGGTGGTATTGTTTCGCACTGATCATTCAGACATTCAGCTTTCGTACACTTAGGTCCCATGCCTTGGCTACAATTGGCTCGACAATCGTCTGTGTGTAAACATTCGTTGTCATGTGTACATTGAGGTAGTAATTGTTGTGAACACGGTTCTATAACCTCACACTGTTTGTGGGTACATGTGACTTGAGTACAAGCAGGTCCCCGGCCTTTGTTACAATCAATGCAGCGTTTATTCGTGACACAATCATTCACTGTTTGGCAGTAGTTTCTTGAATTTGGTGATGACGTTGTTCTTGTTGTTGATATTACACGTTTTGAACAAGCCGGTATGATACTACAAATACCATCGTTGCACCTTGGTTCAGTGCATGGTGGTTCATAACCATTAGGGCATGTTTGAGGTTTGCATGCAACAAGAGTATTAAAAACGCATTCATTTGATTTTGAACACGTTTGACGAGAACAGGGTTGGATCGATTGGCATTGGTCATTGATACACTCGGCTCTTGTACATTGAGGACCTGAATTTTTTGTACAGTTATTGGCACAGTCATCCGTGTGAACACATTCACCATCTTGTGTACACTTTGATGATGCAGCTGGTAGAGATAAGGATTGACATGTAAGCAATGTAGTTATTAGACCAACTATCAAATAATACATATTTTATCAAAATAACGATTATGTATATGCGTGTACGGTGATGAAAAAGTCTTTGTATGTATGAAATACAAATTACATGTTTTATGAATGTTTTTTTCAACTCAGTGAATGAATGTAGTCGAGAAAGAAAAATGGGACAGTGCACAATAATGTATTTTTGATACTATTTTTCTATTCAATCTTCTTACGTCTTTCGCCTTCTTTTTCAAATGCATAATCAAACTCATGTATCATATGTTTTTTGTTTTCATGTTCCAGTCTTCAGAAATACCATTTCTTTTCTGACAGATTTCACGATCTTTGGGATTAAAATAGTTTAAGGTGTAACAGACTATACACAGAAAAAAAATGAAAAGATATAGTATATAGTACTGGGAAGAAACGTGGTCAAAATCTTTGGCTCGTATACTCTCGAGCGTATACATCAACAACATCACTGATTGTTGCGTTTATTGTTCGAATGCCTATATACTTGATGCCACATAAATACCAGTACGAGATTTATCATGCGCTACCACATGTACAACAACCGTTAGTTAAATTTGATTTGTATAAATTATATATATGTGATATGCATATTTTATGATTAGTACAATCAAAAATGTTTTATAGTTTACAATATTTAATAATGATACGATTAGTAGTATTCGATCTGGAAGCGTATCTTTTGAAACCTTCTGTTTATTCTATAATTCTGAGCGCAGCCAATTTCTGCTAAAATTTGAGCGAACAAGGGTATACTATACATACACAGTAGCGATACAATCGTGCAAAAATTAGCTAACGGTTCAATATACCAAAACTAGTTTCTTTTATCAAGCATCAATTACTCTAATTGTTTAGTTAATAGTCCACAGTACTGGCCACTATTACAAGAACAACATCGTTTTCGATCTGTTTTTCTTTAAAAAATTAGTATTATGCTGCTATACCACTTGTAACACTGATACATGGCTGAGTACGACATGCTATCCGCTCCATTAGTATCGGATAGGTTTTAGAATCTATCTCAGGCCATAATTGTTGGATTAACTTTTCTAATTCCTTGACTTTCTATTAAGCAGATTCCATATATTTTCGATGGAGTTGACCTGGTGACGTCACTATCCATTTTAGAAGACTAATCAACCTTTTCTGATTTAGCGCTTCAGCATAAAATTCGTCGGAGAATATAACATATTTCCATTCTTTATCTCCAGGCGGATGCTCGACGTAATCGGTAATGACTCGGTTTCCGGCAAGTGAAGTCTGCGTTATAAACTCAGCACTGAAGAGGTGACGACGGGCATTCTTGTGCGTAATTGTTTTCAATTCAATAGTGCTCATTTTCCCGCTGGTTGGTAACTTCTTTTATTATGATTTTGTTTACATAAAAGCAATAAACAACGATCATCTTTGTTGATTAAATGTTTCTTCTGGGTTACATGAATTTCGGTCCACGAATTTTTTGTTTAGCACTTTCGACCCGATCTGAAATTCCGGTGATTTTTCGGCCCGGGCCGAAAGTCTGGACGACATTTCGGATCAAACTTTAATATACCTAATTAATTTTATAAATAATTAGTAAACTTCATGGTGCTCAGCACTATGCACTTTCAATAAAACGTGGTGCTCGGGAGTATGACGTGGTGCTCAGCAAGATGAAAGTGGAAGTATTGGTGGAAAAACATCGATCGAAGAAAATTAAAATTGTATTGATAAAGCATCGTGCTTTGCCTCACTTCTAATAGAATTGAATGCAAACTGCTAAACATTATGTTGCACTGCTAAGCACTATATCGTCTTACTGAGCACCATGTCGTACTGCTGAGCACCATAAAGTTTACTAATTATTTATACATTAATTAGGTAAATTAAGATTCGATTCGAAAGTCCGAGACAAAAAGTTCGTGGGCCGAAATTCAGGCCTCCCTTTCTTCGCATCACGACTGGGGCAAGGCTGCACCAGTTTGTACTTTTCACGCTGAGTAACGTTGTGGATAGAACATTTCGAGACATCATCCTGTTTACTGATATTTTTGTAAGTTAAACCAAATCGAAGAAACTGATAAGATTTTTATAAGAATCCTATCAGTTTTAGCAAAAAATTTTTGTCTAGGATAATAGCATCATTCAATCCTGACTTAAATCGTACAGTTAGATCTATACCTTTGATTGTGTTTCCCGACAGCCTTTCTCAGAGAAAGAGTAAAAGGAATATTGATCCAGGCGGATAGAGAAATGTTATGAAGAGTGAAACAAAAAGGACTGATAATATAATTACTGACTGACTGTCTCTACAAGTAACACACAATATATACAGACAACATTCTTTTTCCTTTTCACAACATTTCATGCGTAAAGTACAGTAATGTTCTGCAATATTCTTTGAAAATGACTCTATGAAGAGTCGAAACGTCAGATCTTTTTTTAATAAAATAGATTTCAGTTTAGTCTATGGCTGCTGTTAATTTAAAAAGGAATATTCTAATCAAATTACTGGTTCTTAATCGTTTGAATGTTCAGGAAGAGACAGAGAGATTTGACAAAAAAGTACGGTTCTCAAATAGTAGAAAAACGAGCAGAGCCAAAGACATGACAGTGATTTCTACAAAAAGGAAAATCTGCCGAAAGTTTGTGTGATAGAGAGCCAATCGCTCCCATATGATAAATTATAATCTATTTATACAAGTCTTTTTGCACTCGATGTAAGTACTCAACCGCTTGCTTATGACGGTGAAATTTTTTCATAACGAAATATTTTTCTATCAATATTGTTTTATGTATTGATAGCAACGATCACTGTGTGGCCAGATTCATGGCAAGAAAATGCTTTAATCTTAGGTAGTGTTACAAAGCATATTCCGGTCGGTCGGTCACTATTCCTCTATTCCGCAACTATTCCTGTATTCGGTATCGTTCCGATTCGTCGACAAATCGGACACTTCAGAGAATACACATCAAAGAATTTCAAAGGCGGGAGGGGCGGTGTGAGAGTGACTGAATCCTGTATTCCGCTGTTACACAACATTTCATTTTGAAATAATTTTTAGCTAAACGTACACAGATGCTTCATTTTCTTTTCTAATTGATTTGATTACTTCTTCAAAGACAATTAACCGCTATGTGGCAAGAGATTATTCTTTTATCAACATTGCAAAACAAATTTTGCAACTCAAATTTTCAGAATACACTCAAAACAAGTCACAGATACAAGATCGAGCCGAAAGAATCGGTTGTAAACCACCGTTACAAGGAAGGTTTTCCAGAAACCGCCTCCAAAACCTGAGCAGGTCAGCAAACTTTCAAACCATTCTTTCGGCTCGATCTTGTATCTGTGACTTGTTTTGAGTGTATCCTGAAAATCTGAGTCAATTTGGACTAAAAATGGCCGAATTATAAAACTTTGAATCTACCACGGTCAAAGGCTAAAAAGCGAATTTTCAAAATATTTTATTTTCCGACCTTATTTTCGTTTCCATATTGAAACAAAGATTGCCACGGTAATCAGCGTGCTCGATTACCTATGATTCACATGTTTCTGAGATTCCCAGACGTGTCGGGAAGGAGATAGATGTGTCCTCGAAAAAAACACCTGTATCTCCGGAACCAAAGAAGATGAAGACCTGAGCCTTGCGTAGTTTTGAAAAGAAATGTTTCGGCTATCAAATGGTATTATAGAAGATTGTATTTCTTAGTGCTGTTTGGGAATGGTAAGCTTTCGGATTTTGCCTCGAATGGTACACCATGGTAAACCTGATCGAACGGCATGATTTTTTCACAGATCTACGTACCCCAGTGTCTAGTTTCAGAAACTGAAAATCGCAGGTCTCTAGATCTTTTCGTTCCGGAGTTATAAGCGTTTTGTTCACTCATCTTCTATTTTGAAATGGATAGTAGTTAATTGTACTTTAAGTTGTAAAGTTGATGTAATTAAGGGTAATTTCAAAATGAGTGCTGTCCTGTTATATGAGTAATTCCAGGAAAATGTAAAATTCATTCTTCTCTTACTTTCTTATCTTTTGTATGTATCTATATATGCGTACAGAAGAAAAAAGATTAAAAAAAAGAAAAATGGCATCAAGTAAGAAAGTGAGAAGAGAAGAAATTTTATGTTTTCAGCAGAGGAAAATATGTATTTTCTGTTGCCATCGTAAAAAGGTGTATAAGGATTTATATGTGTAAGATTGGCCGAGTATAAATCGTGTACAATCCGCCGGATTGTACACGATTTACTCTATGATAGAGTACAATTATACGAGATTGTTGATAAGCTCTTAATTAGTTTCGTACAAGCCCGTCAAAATGTATCAATTAGATTGAAAGTTAAGGAAGCGTTTTAAAATATAGTCTAATCGGTGAGTTCCCTATTCTGTCCATTAAGTCGGTGTAGGTACGATATAGCGTAATTTAGAACTGTTTTATACATAACTGTCTTGTTTTGTAATTGCATAAACATATAACGTGTAGTCATTTTTTCTTTACAGATGAGGTGATAGATAGAAAAGCAATGTTTCTAGATTTTAGAATGCATCAACATCTGTAACTAAATTGGTAACGTTTAAAAATTATACTTTCTTCTGTTATATTCAACAGCTAAAAGAACTCTTTTTGACTACTATGACTTTCTGGCTTTCTCATCGGGTCATGATAATTAGAGATAATGTGTGTTCGAACTTTATCTATTCAGTAAATAGTAACATTAGTTTTATGCAGAAAATGAAATAACGTACAAATAAAACACCAAAATAAGATTAAATCAAAATTTATTTTCTAACTCGGAAATATGACAACATTCGTAAATCATGTAATTATTTTAAAGCAAAAAAATCTTTTAGTATTACCAGTAGCTTTCTTTATGATGCTAATAAAATTTAATCGAGATAACCTTAAATTTCTCTTCAAGACTCGATAAAATACTGGAATAAAGTTGTATTTACGCTCCCTCTAAGGTAATAAAGATTAATCGTAATATATTCTATATACCTGTAAAGTCCACAGATCCATCCAAATTTTACGAAATATTTTATTGAGTCATTGCTTTTAACTTCCTCATAAATTTACTTGATAATTACTGGTTAGTGCTATACAAAGAGGACAAGACAAATATGGGTCAGTAAATCGGTAACAATTAACCTAACTATCACGACCCAGGAGAAAGTCGGAAAGTCATGGTGATCAAAAAGAGTTTATCTAACTCCCGACTGTAAAAGAAGAAGGTATGAGTTTTGAACGTTAATCACCAATATTGAGGCCACATATCTTTAAAACTAAAAGAGATCTTTTTCTGGAAAACATATCAAAATATAGTACAACTTGTATACGTCAAACTAGTATAAAACGTGGAAATGGGTCCTCTCTAGTTAGTTTAATTTTAATTCGAGAAGTTGGCAGAATATAGAATGAATTCACCGCTTCTTTCGAACATAGAAGAAATGAACATCTCGACAAAAACATACAATGTTTTCCTTTTCTTATTTTGCTGTTCAAGAAAAATAACGTAAAACACACATAAAATCCACGACCACAGAAGAAAAATATATTAAGCAGACGAAAAATAAGATAAAAGAAAAGAAAAGTGAACGAAGTGTATTTGATGTCTGTTGTTGAATATAGTGTAAGATACCATGAAGCCTACAGCGGAGTCACCGGCCCCAAAAATTGTTGGGATCTCGTCGAGATCTTTATACCATACAACGTAACTCGTCACGCTGATTCCGAATATGTAAAAATCTATAGGGTCGCTTCTCTATAAATATTCGGTCGAATTTTGATATGACTGATCTAGTCATAAGAGAGCTAAAATTGCTGACAAATGGAGCTTTCCCCCATATTATTCATTAACTAGGCATACATCTTGTATGTAAAGTATATCTAAATTACACTATCTCATACCTTCTGCTTTTATCAATTTGACTTCTTTAATTTCTCATATAAAAAATTCTAGTCATTATTCTGGCTACAAGCATTAAAAATTGCAATTTTGTTGATCTTTTTGTTCGAAAGTTAAACTCGCTTGTCAGCGTGACGAACATTTATTGTGTCAGGTGGGATGAAAAGAAGAAATGGATATTATCTAATTAATTTGTTTCACTTGAAACTGACAGAGTATCGCCTAAACTCATATTGTTTAGTGAAAAATGCTTACTACCTTTTGGAAAGCTAAAGATGGATCAGTTTCTAGGATAACATAAAAACTTTTCTTTTCTTGCTTTGTCCCATAATCTATCGACGTGTGCATAAAAGGAAAATGAAAAATGATAATATCAAAATAAAGGAAAATGTAAGTGGTACCTTTAATCTCTATAATTGAACTATATTTTCTCATTCCTTGCTTATACTGTGTAGAATTGCCATTTAGGGTGATTTCTCTTGTGCAACTAAGCAACAAAAGAGAACTATACTAACTCAAAGTTCCCTCAAAAAACCAAGAGAAGCCTACTTATGCACTCTAAAAAAGCTTTCAATCATCAAGAATTATGCTAGACACTGCGTTCTCTTCGAAAAAATTGCTCCAGTTCAAAAGTGCTACGTTCAACGAGAATAACTGCTATTCACTTAGCGCCAACTATAAAAGTAATTATCTTTGAAACCATTATATTTATAAAGATAAAATTTTCAGAAAATGAATAAGTAATAGTCACTGTTCATTTCCCAAAATTTCAGCTCGATCCGTCTGGCGTAAAAACAGCCGATTTTTCAACCTCTCTCATAATGCAAAACAATAACTCCTCTGTTTCTCCTTTCTACTCTAATTTCGACTCCCCTTTTTCGATCTTTGAAATTTCCTCTGTTTTGAAACAGACGAAATCTAAACTCTCCTCCGGAAATGACAACGTCCCAGCTATCGCATTTAAACACTTTCCTCTCATCTTTCTGCCTATTCTCGCTTCTCTTTTTAACTCACTCTGGGTTTCGGGTACTTTCCCCGATGTCTGAAATATACAAAAAATTAAAATGATATTAAAGAAGGATAAAATAAAAACTGATCCAAATAGCTACCGACCAATAAGTCTTCTTTGTAACCTTTCAAAATTATTCGCGCGCTTAATTTCACTAAGATTAATTTCATGGCTAACACATAACAGCTTAATCCCCTTAGAACAGAGTGGATTCTGTTAAAGTCGTTGTACAGTTGCCCAAATCTTAAATTTAATTCAACAAACTCAATCTTCCTTTAACAAAAGCCAACGAACGGCAGGGATTTTCATTGATTTCGAAAAGGCTTTCGATAAGGTGCGGCGAAACGCCCTTCTGTTCAAATTAAAAAGTAAAATGTACCTTGATCGTCTTTTTAAGATATTACTTTCCTACTTTAAAAACAGAAAATATTTCGTTCAACTATCGAACGCATCTTCAAAACTGTACGACTGCCTATACGGAACACCTCATGGTGCAATTCTTTCTCCTCTTCGATTTAACTTCTTCATACACGACCTTCCTTCTTTCTGTTCTTCTACCGGTGTGCGTATTTGATTTAAGCTTTATTTAAATAAGAAAAAGTAAAAAGTAAAGAAAAATCGTTATTATTCTAACGTAGAACCAGCTATAGCCATTATATCACTGTTAGAAATGATCAAAGTCGTAAAACATAGAACAACATTTGAGTTAAAAAAGAAAAGAGTAAACATATGTGAGAAGTGAGAGGAAGAAAAGGAAAAAATAAAAAATGTAAAGTAGACTAGGGAGCACAAGTTTGTTTGTTTTCCTGGCTTAATTATTCTCAAGACCCTCAAAGCGTTGAGAATCGATAATATATTCAATCATAGATTTAGCAACAATTAAATACGTACCTTTATCAAGCGATGCATTCAGGCATAGCAGATCCATACACGGGGGGCTGCCGTTCAGCATCGATTTAAGTTCCTTATAGAGACGCTTTCTATATCGTGTGTAACGAGTACAATGGAGTAAAAAATGCTCTCTTGATTCAATGCTACCGCAAACACGCAATTTAGTGTCTGATAGATTTTTTGTAAATAGATCAAGGTTTAATTCGGAAAATTCTGTTCTCAGCTGGTAATAAATAATATCAGCTTTACATGGAGCATGATAAGTTCGATAGACAGGTAAGCGTGAATTATTATTTAGTTCAACTTTTAGAGATTTCACAAAACCTTACGAGTTTCGTATCGCATTAAACACTTCTTCGATGAAAGAAGAATATGTTGAAAAACCAATCAACAATTAGTAGCAGATATTTATTAGTCTGAAGATAGTTATCGAAAAGATGTTGTCTATTTGAAACACGCGATTTACGTGAATACCATTCTATTTTTTCTCTGCTGTGATGGGACTAATACAGAAACCAATAAATGACAGAATGTGAAAGATGACTCTTTTATTGCTTTGCTTTTTGCATGAACTATAGCCTACCCAGGTCGGTCAAAACGAATACCGTTTACGCGCCGTTTCACGGTAGTTAACGATGAAAAAAGGTGTATTTACGGCCGCAAACGGTCAGAATACTAGCAGTAAACGGAACGTATTTCACCGTATGATAGGGAACAGTTTTACGGTCCGTATTTTCTCCGTACCGTAAACGTGTCGTATATGATCGTTTGCGGTACTTTACGGTTCAAATACGATAACCTGTGAATACACCGTTTTTCAATCGTTTACTGCTGTTTACGGACCGTTATGTCCGACCTGGGTAGGAACGCCAGGTCGTCGAAAGCGTTATCGTTAACGGGTCGTTTTTAGGCCTTTTTCAGGACATATTTCAAGTTTCATTATTTTTGATCATCAACTGAAAAATATTATGTTCTGAATATTTTCAATTTTTTGGATTCGTTTGAACCATGGTTTACCAGTCTCAGGAGTATGGTATTATCACTAGTATCATTTCGTTGTAACTAACTATTGATTAAAAGTACTTGTCTGATACGGCATAGTTACGGCGCCTATACTGCGGCCGTATTATACCGTAATTGAACTGTAATACGGTGCACCGTATACGGTCACTGTTTCCAGGCCGAAAATCACCGTAATTTAGCCGAATACGGTCGTTTACGTACCGTATTGTTCGACCTGGGTACTTCATCCGGGAAAGTTAAATCTAGTCTCTTCCCACACCATTCCTTCCCCGGTTAGTCAAACCAAGTGTAGAAATGTTCACACGATCTAAAAAAGTTCAATGACGGTTAAGGATTGAGGAACATCTTCTTTGGGAAAGCCATGTGTCTTTTTTGCATAGCTGAGTGTACTTGCTTGATTATGTTTAACAAACATAATAAAGCACTTGAGGCAAGCAACTTGAAGTATTAATAATACTTCAAGTTTTATCATTTGCTGATCTCTCATAATTCACTCGTCACATGTGAATAAGAATTTAGTATGATGAGCTACTTGATGTCTGGTTGGCTGGCTCTATCAACTGAGAGTATTGGGTTATAGAAATTCGGTTAAATAGCCAATCTGGCAAGTTCCCAAACTGAATTGCCAGATTAGTATAACAAACTGACTGTAGAAAAAAGAAATAGAGTTGCTTCTTTTTTATTTACAACTGATCTAAATCTGATGCACAACCGAGCACAATGACCCCGAATGTGTAACGAAATATGACCTATTCTTCCACTAGCTAATCACTTCCCCTCTCTTCCAACCATAATTCATCTCTCTCTCATTGTGTGTCGTATTCATTCACTCTCTTTTTATATATATACAGTGTCGCTCTCTGCAGTTAATATCAATATCGAACTTCAGACGTTTTGTACCATTCTTGTAAGCATATACTGGTATGTATTCGAAGCTCATTTTTTCCCTGCTTTTGTACCACGCAGAACTGGACAAGTCAGGATTTTTTCAAGTCTCAGCCAACGAAAAGATTCTTCAAGTCAGTCAAGTCTGACTTGACTTGGAATAGAGGCGTTTTTGTCTTGACTTGTCCAGCTCTGCATGGAAAATGACTCTACTTAGATCTTTAATATCATTTCTCTGTATTAAAAGAATGCACTTTTAAAATGACTTAAGAGACAGACAAAATTAGTAGTCGATCAGAAGATCGGTAAAACCTTTTCCCAAGTCAAGTCTGACTTGACTTGTCCAGCTCCGGTACCACGTTCATTGAAGCCTAAGAAAATACACGTCTCAATTTCGCATAAATAATTCCAATTAAATATTGAATTTTTCTGCATGGATTGTAGAGATTAAATGGAAAAATCTGTCTGTAATATACTTGCAGTTACTATCGATATACAGTCCGCAAGGGAGAGCTTTACAAAACTACATAAAATCGGCTAGCTAAGAATCATAATTACAAAAGGTCTGATTGAAGAAATTGAGAGGTAGCCGAAATATGATCAGCAAGTTTGTACGAAACCTCTTTTGCTAGGGTTTAATACGAAACCCGTTGTACGAAACCTTTTTTGTCAATAAAAAAATAGAGGTTTCGTAGCTGAACGCCGGAACCTAGGTTCGTACGAAACTTAAAAGGGTATAGAAATGGTTGCAATTCTCTATACCCTTTTAAGTTTCGTAATAAACCATTTTTTTTAAGAGAGTAGATAGGTAATGGCAATCTGAAATTCTCGTTCTAATATAACTGTTTCACTTGTCAATGTTATTAATTCTAACCGCTGATCGCCATCATGCTCGTACAAAAGCTTAATATTTGATAGTAGGTTAGTGAGTCTCCTGTCTTTTCACATTTCATCCAGAGGACCACAACTTATGTAATTGAAAACATGTGTTGATACCGTGTAAAGATTGTTCCAACTATGTTTTTAAAGAAGACTGCATATTCTTCATCGCTCTCACTTTGACCTAAATGCACTTTAACACGGTATACAATTTGGATGATAAACCTTTTATATGAATTGGGAAACAGTCACTAAAGCACAAACAAATGTCATGTGTCTGATAGTAGCAGTTGCAAGTTTGCTGTGGTAACTTACGAAAGCTGTTCGAAATTACCAGACAGTTGATGTATACTACAATAATTGATGTTACGAATAGTGGTAATAACATTGTTTCAAAGTATACAAACGGTTTGAGAAGGAACGGCTATTTTAAAAATACTCTGATCTTTATACTTCCACTAAAATATGATAGGCCAGGACACAAAGAATGTCAAAAGTACCCTTGAAACGTTTGTAGGTTTGTTTTTCTTAGCATATGCTGAAAATGCAAAGCTCTTTGAAACTATTTGATGTCGCGAAATTTAAGATGTATCTGGGAAATCTCATATGATTTTATCAAAATATTTCTAAGATTTTATAGGATTAAAGAAAAACCTTCGTATTTCTAAAAGCTCTGTCCAACTTTCTAGCAATCACCAATTCCATTGCTTTGATAAACTAACTTTCGTACGAATTTTATTCATCTTCAATGGTTTTAGATTAAACTGATCAAAAATTTTCCAAGTAAACAGACAGAACAGACACCAAAGAGTTTCTACTAAAAGGGTATAGAGAATTGCAACCATTTCTATACCCTTTTAAGTTTCGTACGAACCTAGGTTCCGGCGTTCAGCTACGAAACCTCTATTTTTTTATTGACAAAAAAGGTTTCGTACAACGGGTTTCGTATTAAACCCTAGCAAAAGAGGTTTCGTACAAACTTGCTGATCATATTTCGGCTACCTCTCAATTTCTTCAATCAGACCTTTTGTAATTATGATTCTTAGCTAGCCGATTTTATGTAGTTTTGTAAAGCTCTCCCTTGCGGACTGTATATCGATAGTAACTGCAAGTATATTACAGACAGATTTTTCCATTTAATCTCTACAATCCATGCAGAAAAATTCAATATTTAATTGGAATTATTTATGCGAAATTGAGACGTGTATTTTCTTAGGCTTCAATGAACGTGGTACCGGAGCTGGACAAGTCAAGTCAGACTTGACTTGGGAAAAGGTTTTACCAATCTTCTGACCGCCTACTAATTTTGTCTGTCTCTTAAGTCATTTTAAAAGTGCATTCTTTTAATACAGAGAAATGATATTAAAGGTCTAAGTACAGTCGTTTTCCATGCAGAACTGGGCAAGTCAAGACAAAAACGCCTCTATTCCAAGTCAAGTCAGACTTGACTGACTTGAAGAATCTTTTCGTTGACTGAGACTTGCAAAAATCCTGACTTGTCCAGCTCTGCGTGGTACAAAAGCAGGGAAAAAACGAGCTTCGAATACATACCAGTATATGCTTACAATAATGGTACAAAACGTCTGAAGTTCGATATTGATATTAACTACAGAAAGCGACATTGAATACATACAAAAAGAGAGTGAATGAATACAACACACAATGAGAGAGGGATGAATTATGGTTGGAAGAGAGTGGAAGTGTTTAGCTAGTGGAAAAATAGATCATACTTCGTTACACACTCGGAGTCATTGTGCTCGGTTGTGCATCAGATTTAGATTAGTTGTAAATAAAAAAGGAGCAACTCTATTTCTTTTTTCTACACTCAGTTTGTTATACTAATCTAACAACTCAGTTTGGGAACTTGCCAGCTTGGCTATTTAACCGAATTTCTATAACCCAACACTCTCAGTTGATAGAGCCAGCCAACCAGACATCAAGTAGCCCATCATACTAAATTCTTATTTACATGTGACGAGTGAATTATGAGAGATCAGCAAATGATAAAACTTGAAGTATTATTAATACTTCAAGTTGCTTACCTCAAGTGCTTTATTATGTTTTTTTAAAGCAAGTACACTCAGCTATGCAAAAAAGACACATGGCTTTCCCAAAGAAGATGTTCCTCAATCCTTAACCATTATTGAACTTTTTTAGATCGTGTGAACATTTCTAAACTTGGTATAACTAACCGAGGAGGGAATGGCATGACAAGACAGTAGATTTAACTTTTCCCGATGAAATAGGCTATAGTTCATGCAAAAAGCAAAGAAATAAAATAGTCATCTTTCACTGATGATTTTGTGAAATTTCTACTAAACCTTTAATGCTATGAAACCACTTCGCCGGTTTCGTATACTTTGTACAAAACCTTGTAGAAAAACATTTTGTTATGAGGTTTCGTACCGTCTAACAAACCTTTTGAATTTCGAAATTTCACTACAAAACCATTAAAAGTTTCGAAAAAATACACGAAACCTTAATGGTTTAGTATGGAGCCTTTTTTTTTAGAGAGTACATAGTTCATTTTTTTGAAATTCTAAACTGAAAGTAATGTATACGAAACTCAGTTGGCATCTCCAAAACAAAACCATAAAATTTGTACTTGAAATTCAGCCTAGTGGAATTTGTCTTCTTTCCTACCCAATCTTTGTTGTTTCTAGAAATAATATCCAACTTAAAGTTTTGACTGAATTAATGCAAATTGTCGCAGGGCCTACGTTAAAAGTAACTTTCCTAGTTAGTTAATTTAACCTCTGAGCTAAGTTTTCTTTCTTTTATTTGATTTCACACACAGTTGCAACTGAGACTACGTACTTGCCAAGTCTAGTTGAAACTTCAGAGGTGTATAATAGATAGCTTTTACTGAACGTGTCTGCATGCCAGCAAAAGGCTTGTTGAGTAGATTCGTTCTATCGTATACGGACGGAGCAGGTTAATTTCGAAGTGTCTTATCACTTCTCATCTTTGCAACAAAAACGGTAACTTAGTTTGCAACTGTATAGCATGCATAAAAGTAGATTTGAAACTCTGTGACTCTTTTTATTTTATCACACAAGTAAAGGAGTAAGAAGTAAGGAGATCATAAGAAAACTGTTAACTGCAGCAACGCTCCATGCTCGTGCATACCTGGAATGAAACTCTCGATTTTCATTGTGGAGACCGATCGAATAGTTGTGATGAAGTCGGATCCTCTCGTGTGATCGTTCTACTGAAGTTCTTTGAGTGTAAAGTTAAAATTACCACCAATTGATTTTCACACCTTTAGCTTTGGCTGCTTCCATCAAGCTTCGTCCACCTTCACTTGTCTCTGTAAACTGATTTCCACCGATCCAGAACTCCTTTAATGTTGAATTCGATCGCATTCCTTTGGCTAATGCTTTAGCACTAATGTCTGTTAATTGATTTCTATACAGGCTTAACTCCTGGATAGTTTTGTTTGAGTATAAAGTTAAAATTACGACCAATAATTCTACCATTTCAGTTTCACACCTTTAGCTTTGGCTGCTTCCATTAAGGTTCGTCCACCTTCACTTGTCTCTGTAAACTCATTTTTACCGATCCTAAACTGCTTTAATGTTGAATTCGATCGCATTCCTTTGGCTAATGCTTTAGCACTAATGTCGGTTAACCGATTATTACTCAACCATAATTCCTTGATAGTTTTGTTTTGTTCTAACATTTGTCCCAATGCGTTTCCACATGCATCCGACATTTTACCTCCTATCATTATCATAGTCTTTATCGATTGATTTGATTTTAATGCAGACGCAATTAGAACAGTGCTTTCGCTGTCAATACAATTGTTGGCAAATGTAACATGGTTCAATGTCGTTGTTGATTTGATTAGATCACTTAAGTAAACAGCACTCTGGACAGTCAGATGAGGATTTTTTAGTATACAAAGGTGAGCAACAGTTATATTTCTCTTCAGTGCTTCAGTTATTATTTTAAAATCATTGTCATTTATTGTAGTTAAGCAAAGGAAGAGTGCATTAATTTCTTTGTTAACTAGAAGAACATCAGCCACTATCGAACCGGAGACTGGAATTAAATACTTATCGCGTTCACCAAAAAAACGTAGATTCTTTATAAATCGATTTGTTCTTAACGACTTCATAATTATTTGAAAACATTCATTTGAAATAGTCTTTAACCGCATGATGAAATGAACTATGTCCTTGTTTAAACTTAAAGCATCGACAATTGCCTTACTCTCATAAACTGATAAATCGTCAATTTCTATAGTCAATACTCCGTCTTCTGCCGTATTCATTTTGATTTGTTGTACAAGGTCTTGCACTTCTACTCTTAGTTCGTTTGTACGTGTAGACTGTTGTTGGTTTAACAATAAACTCGTTTCAAGATTTATTGAAAGTTCTGTAGCTGAAGATTGTGTAAAGGGTGGTTTTAATAAAACGACGGGGCTATCAGTTACTTCTCTCAATTGAATGATATTAAGACCAGGTGCCGGACGAACTTTTCCAGTAACGACTAGTTCTATACCGGGTAGCAAAAGTACTTCATCTTCTGCGGCAAAATACGAATGATCTCGGATTACTTTTCCGTTGAAACATTCAATATTGAAGAGAGTCCGAGT
>CAJNOQ010003565.1:0-19883 GCA_905250885.1 Didymodactylos carnosus
AAAACAGAAGGTAGTTCATTCCAATCTTTTGAGGTTCGCGGAAGAAAAGAGCTAGATGCAGATTTTGACATTAAACGAGGAACAAACACGCGACTATCATGGCCGAATCGAGAACTTTGACGCGTTGTTGACTGTGAAATCAGACCAAAAGAGGAGAGAGGACTTTTATGATAGAAAATTTTATAGAAATAGAGAAAGCGATAATATAGACGTCTGTTTGAAAGTGGTTGAATTTTAAATTGTTTGAGTAGAGAAGAAGAAGAACTACTAAAATCTTGTGAAATGACCCTACTAGCAAGACGCTAAACTTTATCCAAAATTTCAAGATGAGAAGTAAAAGTGGAATCATAGATAACACAACCGTATTCAAGCGCGGTTCTTACACAAGTTTTATACAGATGACAACGAAGAAATGAGGGCGAGTCACGAAAGACTCTTGAGATAGAGCCTAACATTTGACGAGATTTCATTGACACATATTCAATGTGAGCCTTACACGTTAAATTATATGAAATAATCATGCCAAGAAGCTTAAGAGACAAAACTCTTTCTATATCAACGTTGTTTATTGAAAGAGTGAGTGAAGGACGCATTTTACTAGAGTTTGAAAATAAAATCCAGAGTCAGATAATGAGAAAAACAAAATAGAAGATATGGAACGCTGAGACACATGTTTCAAAAGATGAGAACGTTTTGGTTCTATTTAGTTATCCACCTTAATGAAAGAAAGACTCTCACCACGGTAATAAAACTTCTAGAATTTACAGATGTTTCATTGTCACTAGAGGAAAACTACAAAAAAGAGTTAGCGGAACAATAGAAACGAAGTACAACCAATTAGTGGGACAAAAATTCCTCAGAATATTCACTTCACTTATAAGTCGACATGTATGTTGTACAGACGATTCTGCTAAACGATGAGCTAGACGATACAAACTTTCTTCTATAAATCTTTCGCATAACTTCCGACAAATGTTAAATGATGCTAAAAATGGGCTCATTTCTATGGAAAATATTTCTCTACAATCTGATGTCTGAATAAAATATATTCAATGCTGAAATAAGTAGTACAAAAAAATCAAATTGTATCGAAGAAGCCACCAAAAATTCTCTATCAATGACTTAAATAGTAAAATAAAAGAATTTCAAAAAATTAAAGAATAATTTTTCTATGTGAAAAATACGCATCGTAATTTATTTTAAAGTATGCCTACCTCGTCTGTTTTGTTTGTTCACTATTTATATCAGAAGATGCTCGACTCGATTGTGCGATAACAGGGTTACTTTTGAACGATGACGAACTTGTTGTTGAAATCAACGATGATGATGTAATTGGTGTTGTATGCGTTCGAAAACGTGCAGGATGAGGAGTAAGAAATAATTGTACAATACCATTGTCTCGTATATTTTCATGATGATCAACTAATGATAAACAAACATTTTTTGCTTCGATTGCATGCTCACCAGTTAACTGATTAATAAAAAAACAGAAAATAATTTACAAATAATTTGTTAGTATTTACTCTTACCTTATACCCAAACACAAGATCAATCCAAAAGTGTAATTCAGCTGATACTTCACGACTTTCTAATAATTGTCGATGTTTTTCGACAAACTCATCTATAAAACAAGTCAACCGAGTATTTCTTATACTAATTTTACAATATTTGACTATCAATGTGTCTTCCTACCCGTGCTTGTACACCAATTTGGTATATGTAAATCATCCAAATCATCGTGTATCGACTGAAATATAGTTGAATCGTAAAAAAATTCTGGTATACATTCTTCTGGAGTCCATTCAACTAGACGAGTAATCGATGACGGATATTCATTTGGAACCCATGATGAACGAACATTCTTGAATAATAAAATAAAATAAAAGAACTGTTGTCAAAGTTCATGAGAAAAGAGTGTATGATTTTTATTACAAAGAATTTGTATTAAAACTTACTTCGCACAATATCGATTTGGACATACGACGTGCTTTGTAAACATAATATGTTATTGATGATAAATATTCGCATAAATGATGTGCAGTTAAGTTTCCTGCTGTTGCAGACGATGATTGAACATAATAATAATTATAAGTTAAATCTAATTGAGCATCACCTGAATAAAAAGATCAAAATTACTTTTATTCAACAAAAATCTATCTTATTGATGAATTTTACCTTTATTTAAACGATATTTTGATTTTGTTAAATCTCGTAAATTTGTACAAGAAGTAGTAAAATCTGTTATCCACGGTAATATTGGATGTTTATCTGGATGATTGAATTTTCTTCCAGCCAATGCATTTAATATAAGTAAATAATCAAAATTTGAAATACGTCCTAATTGCCATTGTTTAATTAATTCGGGGATATCGAACAATGTTGTACAATACGTTAAATAACGTTGTTCTACATGATATACAGGAGAATTTGCCAACAATGAAGACTCTAATAATAACGATGTTGAAAATGAAATTTGTAGCTGTGGTTCATCCGTATATGCTTGAACAAATGGATTATTCGTATGAGTAGTTAATTTTTGCTGATATTTTGATGGTTGTAAATCAGTAATTGTACTTTGAGTAGAGTTTCTTTGATGTGTATAATAATTATCATCGTCTAATGATTGTACTTCTAATGTGGCTAAACAGGCATTGAAACGTAGCCGAATTTGTATCCAATAACGTTCTGTTATGTGTATATCTGTTAATTGTAATGGTCCAGTACTCAAACCATGATGATGGACAAAGAAAATGGTTTTTAATAATTGATAACAAATGAATAATAATCTCAAATTGGAATTTGCAATAGAATAAGGTGAAAATGTAACGAGATCACGTAACGTAGGTGTCCATGACTCATAATTTAATATTAAACTACGTGGACTTAGTGTATAACTAGCTGAAAAATAAAGGATGTTAAACATATTGGAGAATAAGTGCTTTGAGAGAACCCCCTATAGCGAAAAAAATCTTTTATTTTACATTCAATTTTGACAAAAATTTCAAAAAATGTATATCATATCAAACGATGCTCGAAAAATAATTGCAAGCTCACCATCTATGACCGTTCCCAAAATTTTCGAAATACATGGGGTAAAATACACTCTACGAGTGTGTTAAAAAATATGTTTTTCAGATTACGAATTAGAAATGTTGGGATGGTTTTAAATTAAGATAAGCAATCAATCTGAACGAATGTAGGACGTGGATTTTTTATTGTGTTTAAGAATTAACAACCGCGGAAAAAATCCCAGAAGGCTCTCTCAGAAAACGTGAATTTTGATAAAACTGGAATTTAGTTTAAAAACCGACTCCAACATTCGACACAGTTTTCTTTTTCTCTTTCGAACAAAAAAAGAAATATGGTTCTACGATTGCATAGGAGAAAATGGTGTGAAATATCTTGTAGTGCTAACTGAAACAGATATACATGTTTCAATTAGTTAAAGTATTTTTAGAAGATGCAGTAAAGTGTGCACAATGCAAAATTTGTTTCTTATTTTATTATACATCGTTGGATAAAACAGTTCGAGCTGATTAAGAAAAAAAAATGTATTTTTAATTTTTAAGAAAACATTTTTGAGGGTGAAAAATTGAAAATACTTAATGGAATCAAAAAGTCGAAAATCCTTCAAGTTGAAAAAAAGCTCAATACCTGAATTCCAGACAACTATACGAATTTCAAAATATTTTTCTTATTCAGCATTGAAAACTGAATAGGAAAATGGCGTTTGATCAATTTCGACGAAGTGGAAAGCGTGGACGTTCCAACACACACTCTCTAAAATGCGCACAAGCGATTTTGTAAGCCTATCTAGTTTTTCGTGTTAGGGGCTGAAGTCATCATTTGCATGTCATAGAATAATGAGTCGACTAATACGTATTTCTATCCTATCCGAGTACTTTATTTTTTTCGAATTTTCACCCACAACTAAAAATCAGCTAAAAACTTTTAAATGCGTATTAGTCGACTTAGTTTTTGATCCTGATTCCGCATATGATTTTTTTTATGAGCCAAGCTTTCAGCGAATCTAATGACGTGCAAACGACGACTTCAGTCTCTAACACGAGAAACTAGATAGGCTTACAAAATCGTTTGTGCGCACTTTAGAGGGTGTGTGTTAGAACGTCCAAGCTTTCCACTTCGTCGAAATTGATCAAACGCCATTTTCCTATTCAGTTTTCAATGCTGAATAAGAAAAATATTTTGAAATTCGTATAGTTGTCTGGAATTCAGGTATTGAGCTTTTTTTCAACCTGAAGGATTTTCGACTTTTTGATTCCATTAAGTATTTTCAATTTTTCACTATCCAACGATGTATAATAAAGTAAGAAACAAATTTTGCTTTAATTTTGCACTGTACATATCTTAAATTAGTCATAACTACACGAAAAAAATGCCACACTGATCTGTGCAAGGTCTCATTTTGAAGAGAACAGATTTCTTCATATGACGATGTAGTTTGTCAAAAAACCTTGATTCGATTGTATAAAACTGTAGGATTTTCTTTAAAACCATGTGTTTTTAAGAGTTTCGACAAGTCTCCTGCAAAACATTTAAGAACGTTTCGGATAGAAATATAAACTCTACATTCTGAAAGTAGATACATATAACAAGTCAAATATGTTTTCATCTAAATTAGGGACTTTCTGACTGACTTCACTGTAGAATATTCCCTTAATTAAAAGGGAAACTACTAACTCGATCACAATAAATACCTAAAGGATATAAATTTGCCGATTTTGACAAATATTCGGGTTCAGTAGTGTTCACACCGTATAATAGTTCAACAGCAGCCAATAAACTTTCGCCGTGATACTAAAATAAAACATATTTATAATGAAAAAATGGATCTTGTTATCTTTGTTTAAAATATCTTACACATTTAATAATTGTTTCTTGATCAGTTCGATAGAGTGGTTGATATAAATGTCTGAAATTTATTCTGTCAAGCCATTCCAAAACTTCTTTTAATGATGCATATTCATTCAATTCATATTGTTCATCAATGTGATCAACTACTTTGCTATACGTTATAGAAAAGAAGAAGAAAAAAATAAATGATAAAATATATATACATAATACTTCATTTTTATTTTCTGTTCTGATAATAGATGAGAATTAACTAATTTTTATCAATTAACTAAAAAATTTTTAATGCACATCAAGATAGGTTATGATATTATTAATAATTATGTTTTATATTTGTTTAAAGCCAATAGGAAAAGAAATTGAAATAAAATGAAAACATACATTAGTAGTGGTAAATCGTTTAAAATAACTGTTTCAGAAACGGATGGCATCAGTTGTTTGTATTGACATAACCTCCCTTTACCATGTAGGAGATAAAAACTATATTCGATTCAAAAATGAAAACAAAAAACAAAATATGAATAAGATTCTATAATTTAATGAAGTTCAAAAATATTATTGAATATTTTGCTATCAATTTCTTACTTTATTTAGAAGATAAGATTATTCATTTTATTATTTTGTTTATTTCTGACAAGAATAACAAAAAAGAGAAACACATATACACGTTTAACAAATGAAAAAAAGAAATGACTTATTTACAATCGTAGACAAAAAGAAAAAATTGTCTTATTTTAGGAAACAAAAATAGATTAAAACAAAAAGTCTATTTCAACAAGAAAAACATACTGTTTCATTTTGTACAAGTTTTTAAATTTTGAAAATATTAGTGCGGATTCCATGTACAATCATGACTGTCACGTTGAGATGTATAAGGTATATCAACTATCCATGGTTTATCTAAAATAAAAAACAAAAATTAATTAAATTTATTTTTTTTTCTTGTTTTAAAATTGTTTTCTTTAACCTTTGGCTTCATATTTCGTTGGTGGTAGATCATAAGGAATTGGAAATGAATCCGATATTTTATCATCTAATATTGGAAATGATGAACATGACTAACGAACAAAAAAAAATATGGCAAATAGATTTTTAAATGTTTTTTTTTTAAAATTTTTTTCTTACAAAATTTTTTGGTAAAAATAAAACACCAATTTCATATGATCGTATAAATAATTGAGTATTATCTTTTTCCAAAGATCCCCTAGAACAAACGTAGTGACTAGAACAATGTATACCACTAAAAATGATAATTAAATTACCATGCCGCCTTTGATAAATTTGCACTGGTAACTAAAAACCATAATAATTGTTTATAATCATTCGATGTTCGAAGATATGTTTTGATATGTGGAGATGCATGAGTTCGATTTCGATAATCAGAATGCCATTGACTAAAAATAATATTAAAAAAGCAATTTTTCTTATACTATCTTCTTTTTTTTTAATCTTTTCTACATACTATAAATATTTATTCAACCATGGTTGTCTCATGGCCGTATTCATACTGTATGGTAAACTTCCACCAGCTTTATAACCTATAATTGATTTAAAAAAAATATATATTATTTAATTAAATAGAAATTTATTCAGTTAGAATGAAATAACATACCTTCTAGACTAGTTCGAACATTTTCAACACTTGGATAAATAAGTTTTAATTCTGGCTTTTCAAGATATGATGAATTTAACTGTTTTAATGTTGTTAAAAATTCTTTTTCTAACCATTGATCAGCATCTTTACCTAATGAACCGATCGATGAAAACTGTCCAACAATTGGCCATGATTGATATTGTTCTTGTTTATCAATACCAAGATAAGTTTTCAATGTCTATAAAATAAATATGCATATAATATTAAAAATAATAACAACATATGACACAATAAATTGTTACTTGGCGTAATTTTAAATGACCAAATTTTTGAAAATCTCCACCTGTAAAACGTCCGGGAACTGAACTAATCACATGGACACTAGATAGAAGAAGAGAGTTACAATTTATTAATGAGCTACTCAATAACATACTTGGCACTACTCATATCATGTTCCAATATTGTTTGCATCCAGAATTGTAATTGTTTTGAACTATAACGATCCAAATATGTTAATAAATCACGTTTAAAATTTGTATGTGAATCTGAATTAGCTGTTGTTGTAGAATAATCATCAGTGGTTTTTGAAATTTTTGGAAATATTGGACTTATCCATATTCTAAAAAAAGGAAAATTTAATAAATCATTTTCATCTATAACGATTAGACTACTAGATTACCCTTGTGTTTTTTGATTCCAATCTTGTGGTATTAAATTACTAGTATGAATTACAATTCGAATACCTATTTGAAAAGAATTAAGAAGATGTCTTTATCAGTAAGTATCGAAATATGAAGACTATTACCTTCTGTATAAAGTAAAAACATCATTTTTGTATGATGAGTACCAAAGGGTATGGGCATATCAGCTGAACATAATTCAATTTTTGGATATGGTGAACATTCAGCTTTTAATGAAGCTAATTCATCTCTTTTACATCCATGAACAATCAATAATGGTTTTTGTCTGAAGTTGTAATAAAATAAAAACAGAAAAGATGTTCTTAGTATGAACTGGTGTAAAATATGAAGATAAAGATACCGAAATTCAGATGGATATTGTTCAATTAGCCAATCTATGTGAAACATGTAATTAAATTGTGCTGATTGTATCAATTGACCATGCTGTGTTGACAAAATTTCTATTAAATACAGACAGATATTTATAGAATTTAATGCAGTTTTAATTCAAATTTTACATTAAGTTCAAAAAATATTTTCTACAATATTCTTATTATAATACTTACCCTTCAAACTAAGGGCATTTAATGCATTATTTTCATCGGGAATACCCTTTACTGTTGTTAAAAAAAATCGATATGGTAAACTATGCTTGATTTTATCGATTGGATCATAACGTTTTAATTGAATAGTTGAGGAGGACGATGATGTCAATAATCGTGAATGAGTAGCTAAAAAGAAAATTAAAATTCTAACAAACTAATGGTAGAAGTTAAACAAAAAGACATACAAGGATGAGAATATTCAAGAAAATGTTGTGGATTTTGACGATAACAAGCAACGCCATATGGACATGAAGGTTTCGTACCAATAGAACTACCATCAGCAGTATTAATCCGTGTTAACGGTTTTGGTGATGTTACAATAGTACGATTATCATTGTTGATCGGCGAAGATACACTGTCATTCAATTTAGATTTCTTCACCGTTGTATCATCATCATCTTCAACATCGGATAATTGATGAGCAGGACGTTTCGAGGTCATAGCTTTCTTCTGTCTAAAACAAAAACTAGAATTAGATAAATTGTTGTTCCAATTAGATTTTCGTTTTTTTGTTACTAAATAAAACCTTTATGAGTAACACAGATTGAATCGAAATGCATTTCTACATTTTACATTTCAAACCTAGCCCTAGATAGGCAATCACAATGTTGTTTGACTTTGAATTTCGCCCATCTTTACTCAATAAATTACTTTTTAAGATTAAAAAGTTGCACAGTATGGACTGGATACATCAAGGATGATATCAAAAGAAAAAAAGTAAACAGATACAAAACGTCCTTCTGATATTTATGTAAAATTATACAAAGTATTTGTCTTTCAAGAATATTTTTTTAAGAAGATGAACTAACCTATAAAAAGAAAAGTCGTAAACAAATGATATTGTTTTTTTAAATTTCTTTAAACGTTTTGATATCTGATCTTAGTCAAACAAATGCCGTTCGGTGTATGAACTCTTAGTTTACTGCGCAGCTGTATCTGGTGGAATTCTAACATTATAATTTATCGCTGCTATAGTATACCGTTATTCTTTTAAATTTTAGCAAAAATTAACTCCACTTCAAATCTCAGAATATAGGGCAAGTTTAACAGAAAATTTTCTGAAAAATTCAATTTTTGATCTTTTAACATTTATCCTTCAGAAAATAGAATCTATAATAATTTTTTAATTCAAATCGAACTTCCACAATAAGTTGATTTATTCAATATTTGTTCGAACCACTAATAATCAGCTTATAGTATGATATCTAAACAATGAGTAATTCATCGTTTAGCAAATACGCTATGCTGTGTTTCGTATTCTTTCACGTGAACATGCAATACTCTCGTCATTAATCGTAACAACTTTGAGAAAATTAATCATCAATTATACTTTTCTATTAAAAATAAATGATGACATATAAATAGATTACCTCTAATGTAAACCTTATCCTACAAAAAACAAATTTCTATCGGTACTGATTTTGCACGAGTACGCAGCACCTTTGTCGGTAAACAGTCTATTTTACGGACACCTGTTCAACATTGGTGCATACTGAAAAAAATTTTCTTTTTTTTTTTGTATAGAATATAAAATGAAGTTTATTACGAATTTATTATTCTATAATAAATGGTTAACAAAAAATAATTTTGTTTATTAAATAAAATTAAAAATAGAAACAATATTAATGTTATATTTATCAAACATAAAAATACTAAAACAAAACTATAATAGATTTCTAATAAAATAAACAGAATACAGATGATTTCTAACCAAAACAATATTCATTAGAGAGAGTGTAGATAAATTTTTGTAATTAAAAATAAAATTCTATTATTCAATTCTTTATCACTATTGAGTACTGTTTCTCGTTGTTCATTTGCCTATCGTCTATTGTATGCATTTTTATAATTCTTTTTTATCATATTGATCATCTGTATTTTTCAATTATTGCAGTTTTATCTTACGTATTAAAACGCATTATAAAATATGTTCAGTTGATATAGAATTACAATCGAATTTGAAAGTTGTCGAATAAACTGTCATCAATAATATAAATAATAGAGCGATTTTTTCTTTTAATGAATCCTTTTTAAAGAATATTTAACATTAAAACAACGATTTATTGCATGAAAAATATTAATAATAGTGTTTGAATTGAGTATATTGGCTGTGTAGTTTGATTAACGATTATTATTCTATCATTAAAAATTCTTTTTAATGTCGAAATATACCATAAACTACTAATCAAAAATGTTAATAAAATAATTGTAAAAATAAATTGATATAACACATAAAAAATCCATTTTACACCATGACAACATAATGATAGCACATCATTTCTTCTATGATACGAAATTTTTATTGGTTGTTGTTTGACTAGATAATATTTTAGCTGTAAAAGAGAGAAAGAGAGAGAATAAAGCAAAGAATTTACATGTCAAAAAAAAGCAAACTTCTTTTATGAGATCACAATAAAGACTGATGATCGATAAATTGAGCATCAAAATTGACTAGAATAACGATACATCAACAACATTAAAACGACAGATGTCCTGCATAATCAATATAATTACGACGGCTACTCGAATCCAGCGATTGTTCAATACCGTCTTTCACTTATTTTTCCACAGTAAAATTGTCGTTTTCAGGAGTGTTCCATGTAAATGAAATGGAAAGCAATTTCATCAGATATTGTTCTATCAAATTTCTTTGCAGACTTCATTTCAATATTTAATTGTTTATTATAAATTTTCTTCTTTTTTGTTTATTATTTCTTTTCCTTTCTCTACTACACTAGTTTCTTTTGTTTATGTTTTATTTGTTCTTATATATAACATGAACTTTTTGTCTCAATCTCTATACTACTTTATTGTCATCAATTTTGTTCATCACTTCAGATTAAATAAAATTCAAGTGTAAAAGGCATGATTAATGTTTTCGATGATTCTTGAAAAAATCTTCAGCTGAAAAAGGTTTATTGAATAAGTTTACAAAGAAAAACTTTCAAGGATGGATCAGAACTTCTAAAGCACTTTTTGACTAAATTTTTATCCATATTGACTTGTGTTTAAAAATTTATTATTTAGCCCAAAAGATAGAGAATTTAATTCTCTAGAAAACTGTCGATTTTGTTTTGAATTTAATTTTGAATTTTTGGTGTAGAAATAAAGGACTTTCTTTCTCACAAAAAAAGAATAGTCATTTAACACAAAGAGTGTCAGTTCGTATAGCGTAAAATTCTGCATCTTTTGACGTTAAAATAATTGTCTAAAAGTTGAATTGAGAGATCAGCAACGTTTCGTAAAAGAAGTTAAGATTATTCCGTGCCCTTTTAGAAAATTAGAATATTTTAATATTGTCAATATTCTGTTGAATATTCTAAAATAATTTCAAAACAAAATCGACAGTTTTCTACAGAATTAAATTTTCTATTTTTTGAGCTAAATATTAAATTTTTAAACGCAAGTCAGATAAAAATTAGTGAAAAAATGCTCCAGGCTCACTCTATCGGCCTATTGTCGACTAAATCTTGTAAAAAGATCAAATTTTCATAAGATGCCGACAATGGAAAACTTGAGCAAAAAATTTTTTTTTCGTTTTTTTAGACATGGTTGAATAGAATTACATAGGAAAACATCGATTTTAAACTTTCGTAAACTAAAATGTGGTCTAAATTTGCGGAACACGAACGAAACTAAAAACGCTACCCTTTGCTTTTTGCTAACCAATCAACGCCCTAGAGAAACCATACAGAATAAATTTTTTTATTTTATTCTAATCATTAGTCCTATGGGAAAAAAGTTACACGTCAGTTTTTGAAAATATTGCTTCGTTGCTGAGTAAACGCATTTTTCTGAAATCGATGCTAAAAAAAACACAAAGTTGCACTCATCTTCTGCCGTTTTTACCATCAAACATCTGTTCTCTAGCTAAACCAATATTCAGAATCAGCATCAAAAACTCGAGTCGAATGTCGTATCTTTTGTCAACAAACATTTTTCATGAAAATTTGACCTTACCTTGGTAGTTTATTTAAAAAGACCTGTGGAGTAAAGGTCAAATTGTCATGAAAAAGATTTTTCAACAAAATATACGACATTCGACTCAGTTTTTGATGTGGATTAGGAGAGCTTTTTTGGTTTCGTTCGTGTTCAGTTAATTTTGAGCTCGGTTTTTAGTTTACGAAAGTTTAAAATCGATGTTTACCTATGTAATTCTATGAAAACATATTCAAAAAAACGAAAAAGAAATTTTACTCAAGATTTCGATTGTAGGCATCTTACATCAGACATATTATTCAACAAGAACTTACAATAAATGGACCTTCTTCGCGTTTTACTATCGTCGATTCGATCGTGATATGCATTGTTAAAATACTACTAATGCTGCTGATCGTACTGTCATTCAATAAATAAAAGAATTATTATTTTAACTTGTCTACTTATTTATAAACGATTTTATTTACATTTACATCCAGAATAAGAATAATATTGATAGTGAAGCAAAATAAGAGTAAGGTATTTTCTATCGAGTATTTTTTTACCATAGAATTGGACGTAGAACAAAAAAAAGTCTACTAAAAAACTGCCAGCTCATATACATATGTCTACTTGTCTTTCAATTCATAATGAAACAGAAAAAGAAAATGTTGACATTCATTTTAAAATCTAAATATAATAATAATTCTTCGAACGAGTATAAGGCTTTCCTTAACATGTGTAATCAATCAAACTCCCCTTTCTTTTATAAAAAAAAAGATCTCTATGTAAGATCGTTCATACACGATTACAAACAACAAAACTTCATTAAGTACTGTTCTGTCTCAGCATTTATACAAGTAAGTGAGTGTTAATATCGCTTTTGATTGTAACTTTCGAAAAAAAAGCGCAAGAGCAAAGAATTTCAAAAGTTTTTAAAAGAGAATTCGAAATCATATTTAAGAAAGCGGTTGTCAGATTAAATTGCATCTTCATGTCAAATCAATATTCGACTTCTATTTGCGAAAGGGTTTTTCTTCTCAAGATTTTCGTTCACATCGATCTTCTGAAGCCAATCATTATTAAATGTTTTAGAGATGATCTAAATATTTGTCATCGAATATGTACTGTTCGATTAATCTTAAACTTACTTATTCAGATATATCATAAGTGAGTCTTACAAGCCAATTTCTAAAACTACTTTCTACATATTTCAAACGTCAAGATTTTGAGGTAAATTTGCTAAGTGAGAATGATAATTGTAATAATTGTCGTAATGATAATGATGATTGACACAATAATCAGTCATACAATTAGACTTCTGTGAATTTTGCTGGGTTCGCAAGAATATTTTTAGCTTTCCATGTTCGATGAAAGATCTATATCCTATTGACAGGATATCAATTCAAACTAGCTTTTTTCAGATTAGATGGATTAATAAAATATAACAATCATAATTAGGCTACTTCCTAAATGCGTCCAAAATTCAAGCTAATTAATAGAAAAATAGTCGCAAATTGAAACGAGTAAAGTTACATCAGTCTCATTTTTATTTTGTTTCAAAAAAGCGACCCTTTTTAATTAATGAATAATGAACAATCGTAATTTGAAATATAGATAAGAATTAGTGACTATATATTTATTGATAACACAACTATATCACACAAAGAATTTAGTCTTCATCATCACTATCTCTGGCATCTTTTATAATGTCTATAGACCGATGAGAAAGTGCTCTTAAAATTTAAAAATTAGTCATTTTGCTCTGGAAGTTGGTCTTATTCTAATGTTCATACATACATATAGGCATTAGTTCTTTTTAGTATAGCTACGTACTATCCATAAATATATAATCTTCACTTTTCATAAATATATACTGTCTTCAACGTACTCGCAAAAAACTATTCGCTCATAAGAGAAATTCGTGGAAAACGTATTGTAAATCTTTAAATGATTACGATGTATTTATATTTTGGCGTAGTCATTTCGGTGCACGTGCACACTATTCAAGGTTTTCTGTCAAACGGGCATATAATTTTCTCTCTCGAAATGTGTGATCATGCTAAAAAGTTTTTTTGGTCAAAATTTAATCCTAAACATAGCGGCAGCGGCACTGTTTGTTGACTTTAAATCCGTTTTTAACCGGCTGTGGTATAGGGGGTTGTAGCTCAAGCTTCATCATTTGGGTTGTCCTCGATACCTCATTGCATGGTTACGTTTCTATCTAATAGATCGGACAGCCTATATTGAGATCAAAGAATTGAAATCTGTATTCTTCTATCTGCCAAAAGGAGTGATCCAGGATAATTGGACTGGCCCTGTCAATTTTATTGTGAATTACTATGGTTTGTTAAACACTTTTTCGGATATCTACTGGAAACATTGACCTTAAAATTGTTTTATCTCCTTCAGCATATTGGCCATCTTCCTCTCTGATCCCGGAGCTGTTAGAACAAGTAACGGATGTTCTCAGTCGTCTAATCTGTTATTCTGTGATGTGGAAACAAGCTATCAATTTTCAAAAAACTTTTTGGATCTTATTTCATCGCTAAGTGTATCCTATCATTCCTGATCTTCAATGTCAGCATCACACTATTTTTCATGTTTCAAAATTCAAAGATCTTTGCACTATTCTTGATGCCAAACTCTCTTTTCCTCATCACATCGACTTTATTAAAAGAAAAATACGTAAAAACTCTACTCCTTTTAAAAAACTTTTACCCATCTACACTGGAACAAGTTGATTTCTACTATTCTTACTACTAACTCTGCTGTCCTTTCTGATTTTTTTCAAAATAAACTTTCTATCTTCGTGAATATTGTAATAATCCTTCTCTTTTGCGTCAAAGACGTGAAATTTTTGGTCGAAACATATCGTCCATATGCTGTTCTAGTTCTTGAAATTAAGTAGTGTAGTATAGTTAACAAATTATTTATTCACATTTCTGTCTTTCTTGTGTTACAAAAGGTAAAAGCATAATTGTAAACTATTAAAACTCTAAACTCTTTTTTCTATAATTTTATGTTCAATTTGTTTTTTTTTCGGTATTTGCCAGAAACAAAATTGGTTCAGCAGTTCCTCTTTTTTCTTATGAATAATAATAATAAAGCACCAACACATAAATATATAGTTACCAATTCCTGTTCTACGTGTTTCTACTTCTATTGTATTCTGTTGTTTTTTTACCAATTTATATATCTATATTTCAAATTACGATTGTTCATTATTCATTAATTAAAAAGCTTTTTTTTGAAACACAATAAAAATGAGACCAATATAACTTCACTCGTTTCAATTTACAACCACTTTTATATTAATTGACTTAAATTTTGGTCGCATTTTGGAAGCTACATATTAGCTGGATTAGATAAATTTATTCTTACCTATACGAACTAATATGAGCTTATCAGATAACAAAAAACATAAGCAAGCGTCTTACAAATAAATAGAGAAAAAAAAATGATCAAAAACCTGCGAAAATGGCTAATGTGATTGAAATATCGGAAAACAAAATAAAGAAATAAGATCAAAGATCAATATGGATAGATTCAGGGGGAAAAAATACTCTTTGTATATTTTTCACAGTCACTTGGCTAGCACTTAAATACTTTGACAAATTCTCTTCTCGGATAAATTATAACTTGAACAGAAAATACTTTTAGAATAAATTTTGGAATAATATATGACTAGAGAAGAACCTAAAAATTAAATAAGTAATTATATTATACTTTTTAAATTGTATAGTTTTTTATATTTTAATATACAGTAGATGATCACAATAATTATGGCAAAAAATTAATTTTAATTAAAAACGAAAAAGAATTAACCAATAAATACCTGTAAAAAGTCAAAGATCATTTTTATTTACGTCAATTCCAAGAGAATAACCAAAGAGAGTTTTGTTGGTTAATTGATAAAGTTTTGTTACGAATCTTGATCTTGTATTGTTCCAGTACTCTATAAAGCATAGAAAATATTGTTATACTATGATATGCAACGAGGGACCTAACAATGCGATGTGACTCTAGCTTTAACGATGAGTTTGGAGAAATTTGTCTCACTAGACCCTATCATTACTATCTGATAAGTAAATAAACATTAAATCAATTACATTCATGAAGTACAATATTTTCCGACGAAGAAAGCGACAACTTCACATATTCGTGAAAAGTTACGCTCATTTTTCTTCCGCTAGCTGTGGAATTTCTACAAATACCGTATAATCAATCATACACCCACGTACTTTAGTAACTTTTCCACAATACGGTTGATCATCAAATTTCGCTTCTTTACGTCTGTCCTGTTGGATACGAAAATGTTTTATTTCAAATACTTGTGATCGGTCTTGTAATAAAAGTAATATACGATTGTCATCAATAATATATCTATGTTAAAAAAAAGAAAAGTAACGAAACATAGAAATATAAGTAATTTTAAATAAAAATTGTGCCAAATGAAAAGGTCAATTAGACATTAACATATACCTTTTGATTATATAAAATATCGAGCAGTTTAATAGAACAAAAAAACATTGTACATACCTTACTTTGTTACATCAAAAAATGCATTTTTTAATCCAAATAACCATATTTGACTTATTTCCTGTTTCTTTTCTAGTTGGATAGTCAGAACCGATAATAAATAACATCAACGTTTGAGCTTTTTCGATATTTTTAATATATCTTCTGTGGTTGAATTACGATAAATATGTATAAACAATCGATCCAATGAGAAAAAATTTCATCTTAAACTGGAAGAAGAAAAAAAAAAAGGATTTATCAGAGAGCGATGATCCCCCTTAAAACTTATTTATTTCAGCGCCAATAATGCATGCTTTCATGAGTATTTTCTCAAGTATATGAGACCAATAACATTTGTTTTTCATTGCATCTACTTTGCATATTCTTATAGTAAATCTACTGGAAAAGCAGCAACAAACTATGGCTAGCGTCCGTTCTTCCTATTTGCTTACTTATTGTGTTTTTTTACCTTCTTCGCCAGAATGTATAAGGTGTTCAACACGAGAAGTGAAAGTTCTAATTTTTTTTCATTCATATTATATAGCTTAAGGGTTAATAATCTAAATTTTCTCGGTTTTCAGAACTAGTAAATAAACCTAAAACTACCGCATGCTGAAAACTGTCTTGTGAAGCATATATTCATATTTAGTGCATAGAGCTTACACTGTTTGATTTGAAATTATCCATATATTCTGTAATTCGAAGCGGAGCCAGTTTCGCTGAGTGACCAACGGTACGCTAACGATAGATTATATTATCATGGTAGGAATCCATTTTGATTTGATATAATCGTACAATAAACTGATAGTTCATGGTATTGGGCATACACTTCTACGAATAAGACGACGCCTTCTGACCTCCAGTTTTTGATTAAGTGAGTGAGTTTAACAGTGACATCTCTGCTCTAACGAAGAATGGCGAAGCAATATCGTTTCGTTTTTAAACAATTTATTCCGCGTAGTGTTCCTTTATGTAGACTACAGCCTTGTATTGGTGAATGGACTTGTATAACAATGCTTTCACAAGTCCCTCATAAGTTTTGTGCAACGTCCTGGAATTTTTTCCAAGTAAATAAACATTTTTAATTACTTTACCTTCTTACCCAATACTGTACCAAGCACGTGCTCGCGTAATCTGTTAGTACCTTGGGGGATCCAGCAAGTAGATCAAGATGCTGCAAATGCGTTCAGGTGGTACTTGAATAAGAAATTACTAAGTCTCATTTTACGACAATATTCGCGAAGTTTGATTGATACTTGTCAGGTGCTTGCCAAGTACGCACAGAAGTTCATAGGTATGCTAGTGCCCACCCGCAAATACATTCACTATGAACGTTTTTCCAGTAAGAAATGAGGCGTTGCCCGTCATTTTTAGTTAAGGAAGAAACTTGCACCTGAAGAAGAAGCAGCTTGGAAGTATCCAGTTATCGAGAAAAGTTTGATTGGTAATCGTACTTTCACTTTGGTAATCTGACTTTGGTAATCGTACTTTCACTTTGGTAATCTGACTTTGGTCGTACTTTCACTTTGGTAATCTGACTTTGGTAATCATACTTTCAGGTATATTGAAACACACAGTAGACATAAAATGTAGTAGAGATTCATCTCTATCCATCTATGTAGATTAGAAGTCTAATGTACCATAAGATCTTAAGATAGTTTATCTCCCACATATGAGACTCCAATTTCAAAACAGTTGTGTGCGTTTCTATTTCCCGCAAGTGAGAAATTAGAACGTTTGCTGTGTCTGTATCGGGTAAATGGAACGCATCTATTAAAAGTAATGGGATTTGCTTTCTACAGTAGGCAGTCCGGCGTACACGTTTATTTATATGAGTGAATTGCAACAGCATTGTACCGTCCCTGTTTTGCGCTGTTCTACTTATAAAGACCGTTCTACTCAATGAATTTTCAAATGTTTTAATATTTTTACTCCTCTGTATTTATATATTCACTTCTGAACGAATGAGCTCTCTATTACTCAAGGAAGCCGTGATATTCGTCAAACAAGGCCTAAAACTGATGTTTTTTCAGCTGACGAGCGTGTTTTTGAGAACACTTTCGTGACAGATTATCATATTAAACAAGAGTTCATAATAACTTTATTAGTGTTAACAGATTTATACCAAATGATCTACTTATTCCGTCTATCCATCATCTTTGATCGACTGGGTTTTATATTCATCGATGGGATAGAATTCACGACTTAAAATTGTTAATTCAACGAAAATTTAATATTTTATTGAAGAATCAAAAAGTTCATTTCAATGGTGAGCAGCTTGTAGATAGTCTATTAATTTCACAATATCCATCTCTTCAAGATAATTCACGTACTAAAGAGATGTTCAGATATAACTGTTAAAATTAAATTTTCAACCATTGACAATAACTCTAAAATCCTTAGAAACAATCGAAAAGTCCTACCTTAATTATTCATGTAGAAGAATGAGATGTATACCTGATTGAGCTGCCTTGAGCGCTGGAGTCCTGTGAGTTTGAGATTTTCGAACCCGATCCCGATCCGATCTCGTAGATTTGAAACCCGCCCCGAACCCGATTTTTTCAAATAAAACCCGTCCCGAACTTGAAATATTTTTTTTCTACTGAAATAGTGCTCTCTTTCATTTTAACGCTAGTAAATTTCTACTCGTAGAGGTAAAAAAATAAAATTCACTTGGTCGGTTGTACGCAAAGGGGAAATAGCAGACTGAAATAAATCGAAAATCACCAAAACCAATTGATTTTTACTGATTTTCAGTGATTCTCAGTGATCCCCTGTAATTCTCTGTGGTTTTCAATGACTTTCAGTCATTTCCGGTGACTTTTCATTTGGTGATGAAAATCAGCAAAATCGACAAAAGTCGGTGAAAATCGGAAAAATCCAAATCAGCTGTTTCCTCCTTGGTTGTATGTCTAGTGCGAAACACCTGTCCATTTTCCTTGTTTTCCATTCTTTTTTATTTATTTAGAATTAACTCTTATCTCCCCCTATATCAAACTATAAGAATCGGGATCGGAAACAAACCCGATCCCAGGTGTACTTCCAGTTCCCTTGCGATCTTCAGACTATACCTTCAAGAGGTGTGTTATGAAACCTGTTCCAATACGAAACCTTTAAGATTATGATACAAAATCTTGAAGGGTATCATACGAAATCTCTTCGATTACTAAACCTTAACGAGGTTTTGCAGATACGTACCATACCTGATTGGTATGGAAAAGTTCCACGGAACCTCACAGGTTTCATACTATACCTCTTTTTTTCACAGTACAATGTGACACTGTTAGAATTTGTATAGACGAAAGTTCGTGCTTGATGTCTAGAGATCCCTAGTTCGAACAGCAATAATAAAAGCTTCTACTCTCTAAAAAAGAAGGTACTCTACCGAACCTAAAAAGGGTTTAAACTTTTGTCACTATCTATATACTTTTTTAAGGTTTCATACAAACTACGAAACCTTTTAAGGTTTCGTATAGCAATTTGTCACTGGAAAAAATTTGTGTAAAAACACAAAAGAAAGGGTTTTCTCAGTGTTCCCAAGCTTTTCCCAGTCACGGATTTAGCTAACGAGGGAACCTATCCAACTGTCGGACGCCGTTTGACTCCATATTTTGGCTATAAGTAGGACTCAGTGAGACTAAGAAAATCCTAAAAGGGTTCGGGCCCATGACTCTTGAAGACCCCGTTTTCTGG
>CAJNOQ010003566.1:0-19883 GCA_905250885.1 Didymodactylos carnosus
AGCTTAGACCAAAAACCATTTTTGTTTTATAGGTTTACTAGCCCCTATCTAGGCTCTTGATTGCAAAAAACCGCAAGTCTCTACGTGCTCGTGTTCGGGAGTTATTTGATATACTCTGACAGATTCTTTTAATGTGAAACTACTATCTTACAATCGCACCGAAACAAAAACTTGAAATTTGGTAGCAGAGCAGATATAAAGTAAGATCATAAAATAAGATTAAAAGATGTCTGTTTTTAAGCTATGTTAATTAGAGAGTAGAGTTAGTTTTTTGAAAAGGTTACTTAAAAATGTGGAATGACACGTGACATATGTGAAATGACTGATGGATATTTGATTTGTAGTACTTGTCAAAATAATGTAACGATATTAAATGAAAAGTATGTGAACAAAAATTGTTGTACAGACAAAAAAAATTAATCGATGATATCGCTGGATCCCTAGTGCCATTTTTCGAGAAATGTGAAAGAACTACAGTTTGATCCCTCGTTTTCCCCGTCCAAAGTCTGGTTGAATCTATTTGGTATGCAAACTTCAGAGATTGTTCTACTTTCGTTTCACAATCATTTTACCGTGACATGATAATATCTACAGGACAATGATACTTCTAATTTAATCATCATGAGCTAATGATTATTTATTTAATTCTCCAACTCATGTGGAGAATAACTAGAGCGTGCTTATCATTTTGGTTCTTTTATTATCTAGTGTACTTTATAAGGTCACTGGAAGAATTTATTCACTGTGATTGGTTTCGTTTTACTGATTAAATTCCAGTTTTATTTGTACGAACTTTTCTTGTTACAAACATTTGTTTTATTTACTCTAAAAAGATTTTATCGTGTAAACAAACATATGTGGAACAAAAAGTATAAAAATGTTAAGATTTACAAAAACTATACGCCCTTATAAATCCTACGGTAAATAATCTTTGAGTCTAAAGAATGATAAAAAAATTCAATCAATTATGCTTATTGTTGTCGTTCTTCTCCACATTCAAAACGAACAAAATCATTAATAACAAGTTGATTTTCACTCATAAATGTTGAAACAGTTTTATCCGTACCCATGAGTTTTTGATACAATAAACGATCTTCATCATTCGATACCTTTTTTTCGGTTAAACCGAGAGTTTTTGGACGCATTGCAACAACATGTTGAGCTAATAAACGACCTAATTGATCCGTCTAAAATAACAAGAAAAAAAATATCATTTAGTTATTTCTAATCTCAAAACAGTATTCCGAATCGATCGATATTTCGGTCTGATTTTAGAGGTATAACACTTTTCAAAGACAAAAACAATAAGATTTTTGTAAACACCCTTAAACAAGAGTGTTTACATAAAATTATTTATCGAGAGTTCAAAATTAATAAATAAAAGAAAAATAAATCTATCAAGCTCGATTTATCGAGAATGACGAGTAAATGGATGTTGAAGTGATTTTGATTCCAGTTATAATATGCTGATACCATTATTCTCTTCACAACGTAACAAACCCCTATCACTACTTCACAAAATAGATCTATTGTTGGTATACTGCATTATAAAGATTCACTATCGTAGGGACTCATTTAAATCATATAAAAAATTACTAACACAATGTGGATCACTTGTACGCGCTACTTTAAGAACATAGCACGACACATTACAATAAACAAGAAATTCAAATTTTGGATAATATGCAGACAACTCGCCTTGTGTATATTGTATATACTATCTATATATTTAGCCTTTAACCGAGGTTAGATCAAGTTAGGTGATGTGGAAATCTAAATTTATGCGTATGCTGTTTGTAACACAGTGTAGTTTGACGAACTGGTTGGTTGAAGCACGATTTATAGTGATATAGATCAGTGCCCTTGTTGCTACAACGTAAATATTCGTTTTTTGCAATGATGAAGACTCAATTTTTCAAGAACCTTAGCTTTTCATCTGTTGTGGTTCAGGTAATAAACAGTGCTAATGGCACCCAATAGCAGAGATGGCAGAATATCAATACACAATGTATTCTGAAAAAACGACTATTTTCGGAAAACTTGTTGGACTTGTATTCTGGTGTATTCTCGACGAAAATACACTCCTATTCCTATGTATCTATAAAATATGTTAGGTTTCCTGGCCTTGGTATATTCTACTTGTGCACACTACATATACACAGTCACATCTCTGTATCAGACATATGTATACATCTGTAGTCGTATCGGAGAGGAAGGAGGATCTTAAGAGTGAACTACGAGACAACATTTCAGTACTGCTTCTTGCTACATTTGTATAGATATTCGTTTTTTGAGAACACGCTGCATATTAATATTCTGACACTCCTCCCTAATAGAATGAAAAAAAAAAGCAAGTGGTAAGTAAGCGCATGGTTTACTAAAAAGAAACATTGATATAAAATTAGATTTTCACATCATCTGACTTGATCTAGTCTTTATTGCAGTCTCAATATATACATGACGCGTATATTGAATGTATATAAGTATAGGAATCTCATAATACATCGAGCTCAGAGTTACTAAGACATCGTTGAGAGACTTTTTTTGCGTTTCCGAAAAAACGAAACACACCATTATGAGCATGAATAAAAATCATCAAGTTTTTTTTAAAAATTTCATTAAACTTACGAATTTATATGAAACAGATAGTTAATTTTTCAAGAGTGACATTCAATTCATGTAGATTTGAAATACTTTGGAAATGAAGAAAATTAGACAACTAAATTGTGAGAATAGGAAGATAAAACACAAGAACGAAAACAGATCATGTGTGTAACTAATTGCTATCACATAAATCATCACGAGAAAATTTATTCAATGGCAACAGCTTCATTTCAAATCAATTCGTTTAAATATTTCAATACTTGTCATTAGTATCAGCTTGTATTCTAGAAAAAATGTCGAACAAATATCATATGGATCTATTTAAATTGGGTACGTATACTTAGAATGCAATCTATTGTATACTGTTTTATTTTTTCAAATTATTCTCTCAACATTAAAAAAAAAAAACTTTTTCGTTTGTCATTTTGTTTATATTAACTTATATCTAAGGTTAAGCTTTTCTTCTCTTTCTTTTATTTTAATTAAAAATTCGATATGTGATATTATTGTTATCAATTTTATTCTTTTTTGCTTGTACTATGATTTCAAATCCATTAAAAATGAAAAAAAAAAAGAATCAAATACAGATAAAGCGCGAGGGTGTGTATAAGAGAGAGATTGAAAAGGGTGTGTATTGATTAATAGATAAGATAAAATAGCAGAAAAGCAAGAGAAAGATCAAACAGTCAAACTTATAAATAGTTCAACTTAGAATTAAATTGTTTTTGAAAATATCACTTATTTAAAAGGAAATTATTAAATTTTTTTATTTTTATTGAATAGATAGACAGATATACGCACTAAACAGGTAATTAAACATATAATCTTAGAAATTGATGATCAGGATACGGTTAAGAATTCTTGGATAGTTTATTGATTGGCAAACAAAGTATTAAATTCTTCGTCAGATGTGGGTATGCACCGAGTAATTGACTAAGGATTTTATATTTTTTTTCCAAAACTTAGCGTTTCGTAAATTGCTTCGTTAAAAATTTTCTGACTCGAGAAAAATGTAAAACAAACATAAAATGAGAGGTTGAACAGTACAATTTGTTTTGAGATTTAGGCAGCAATACCTCAAGAACACATAATCGAGTATCGAGTACTCGATTAGTCCCTTATGGATGTATCGCTGCCTAAATCTCAAAACAAATCGTACTGTTCAACCTCTCATTTTATGTTTGTTTTACATTTTTCTCGAGTCAGAAAATTTTTAACGAAGCAATTTACGAAACGCTAAGTTTTGGAAAAAAATATAAAATCCTTAGTCAATTACTCGGTGCATGCCTAGTCAGGTGTGGATTAGTCGTAAGCGAGAAGTTCTGTCATTCCTCACCTCTGTTATCAGTTCTATAGTTTTTAATAACATTCTAAGGATAGAATCATTCGCTCAAAGTTTCACTACTCTTCTGAATGTAGTGTTGAATGTTTCAGATACAAAGTAGAAATGTTTCAAACTTTTGTCACTAGACGTTTTCAATATTTTCACTTCATAGCTGAATGAAAGCGAATAGTATCGTGTAAAAAGAAATTTCTCAGTGGATGATAAAAATATCATCCTTGATTCGTATGACAAGCCGAGTCGATTTTCTAGATAATTTTATGTAATTTTTCGATCAGATTTTTTTTTATTTAGTTATGTTTAACGAAGGTGTTTATTTAGAAGGTAGCGATCGCCTTCAACACCATTTCCTACGTCGATTATGAATTAGATATTTATTTTAAATGACACTAATTCACGTTAGATCTTGTTTTGTGGAAAGATCCATTTTACTTGAATTATTGACATTTTTAAAATGCGTTCTGTACTCTCTGTGTACATTTTACATTTTCTTACACATGCCACTGCAACAGCACTATGTAATCAATATATTTGCCATTAACAGCAACTGTTAGCTAAGTGATTATAGAAAACAAGGTCCATTCTCATCAAAAATTGATAGTGACCATTCTATCTCCGACACTGTATTGATATTTTCAAATTTTTTAAATAATATATTCTTGATCAGAAGTTCATTGGCTTTCTATTGAGATAGACTTCAACATCTCCAAAGATAATCTCGTGTATAAAGTGTTGGATACTCTACTTCATACTAAAAGAAGAATAAATTGTTTTCATATCCAATTTCATGTAAAAAGTAATTTTATTTGTGATTCTATTTTTTTTTCAGCATTTTTACTCTCACAATGACTGATGCACTAACTTATTCTTCACATCAACAACAAATCAGTGATAATCCTTCAATATATTTCAAAAAACAAAACCAACACAATGAAAATCATGAAAATCCTCGCACACTACGTGAATTAATTGAATATTTGTATGAGGCATTCTCAACGGATATGGTTGATCTTGATTATTTACATACAATAATGACAAATTATAAAAGTTCTCCAAAAGATTGGCAACAATATGCAAAATTTAAACAAGATAGATATACACGAAATTTGGTCGATGGTGGTAATGGTAAATTTAATCTAATGTTATTATGTTGGTCAGAAGGTCAAGGTTCATCAATTCATGATCATACAAATTCACATTGCTTTATGAAATGTTTAGATGGAAAATTAGTTGAAACACGCTATGAATGGCCAACAGAAGATGATCAACAAGAAGATGATAAAAAAGAAAAACCGATGAAACTTAAATATCAAAGTGATTTAAATTATAATGATGTTTTATATATAAATGATTCATTGGGTTTACATCGTGTTGAAAATCCATCGCATACTGATAAATGTGTTACACTTCATCTCTATATACCACCCTATCATCAGTGTCATACATTTGATGAACGAACAGGTAAACAAGGTCAAGTAGTTGTTACATTTTACAGTAAATATGGACAAATATTGGAAAAAGAAACACCAGCATTGTAATTATACTAATCATTAAATATAACTGATTTTTATTTTTTTATTGACAGTGCTAATTTTATTTTGATTTATTTTAATATACAATGTATTGATTAATAAAAATATACTTTAAAGTCGTATTTGTGAAGATAAATTCAGATTAAAAATATGAGATATCTCTTCTAGTCACTCACAGTGGTATATGACTAGGGAAGTTGTTTTAATATCATGATTTTTCTAATAACTCGTGTCTGTTAGACTGAGAAAGAGAGACTGTACGCAGCTGTCAAAAACTGGGTCATTTTTAGTGTGAATTTTCTAACACAATCGAAAGTTTACCACCATCGCTTAGGAACATCGTAGAAAGTTAATTCTCTTTCTGGTTGAAAGAGTAAAGTCTAAACTTCAAAATACATAAAAAACCAAATTTTCAGAACTGCGTTTGAATAAGAAAAAAACCAAATATCAAACATCACTAAAAATCTCTTGCAAGATACTTTTTTCTTTATTTTTTTACTAGAGCCTGAAGAAGAACATTTTCGTGAAAACCAAATAGATGAGAAAGTAGCTCGTACAAAATTCTGTCGATCTCTTTACTTTAGAAAATTTCTCAGCGATTCTTTAACAGCGAAGAAAATGCATTAGAAGTCTCAGTTTTAGTAGAAAGAATCTCTTTGCATGAAAAATAAGAGGAAACGAGAAACTTTTGTTATTCAGGACTCAAGACATGTTAATAAAACTTAAAACTAATGTGAGTTTGTAGAGAATTGAATGATGTTTTAGAAAATACGTTCTAGAAAAAAGAAGCAATGGACTGAGTATCTAAAGTTTATTAATTAAATCTAATTAGTTATTTTTTTTAAAATAATGGAAAATGTACGAAGTTCTGGTTGAAAAGTGAATCAAAACATAATTTATGCTACTCCATTCGAAAGAGCAATAAAAATACTTCTGGTTTTTACAATTACATAATTCAAATGTCTGTTCTTAAAGGGGAAAAGTATATTTAATTGGAGAGATGCGTTTGAAAACGAAGAGCTTTTTTTAGTGATGGTTGATATTTGGATTTTTTCTTACTCAAACGCAGTTCTGAAAATTTTGTTTTTTGAAATTCAGATTTCACTCTTTCAATCAGAACGAGAATTAACTTTCTACAATGTTCCTAAGCGGAGAAATATGACTGCAGATTTCTGCAATTATTTTTGCATCGAGAGTTACTAGTCTTCATCTAATTATGTAATTTTGAAAATTGTCATTTTCTATAGTCAACTTATATTATGACATTTCATCATAGATCAGTTCTTTCTGGATTTCCAATATACGAAAACTGTACTTACCACACTATTAAATATATCCGCTAATACAATATGTCCATTAAGTGATTTTAATTCTACTGTATCATTTAAACTATAATATTCTCGTTTCCATTGTTGATCATTTGAACGTCTATCAACGTGTGAAATTTTTAAATTAGGCCAAATGTAAACAATTTCTTGCAAGGATGGTATACGTTGATAATTCAATGATTTTTCATATAATATTAAACGTTCAGTAGATGGTGTAATAATTTCAATGATTAATAGTGGTTCACGTGTAATATGTTGATCTTGTTTAAGTGACTGTTTTGTCAAACATAAACTGGGATAATAGATAAATGTTGGATCAGGTGTTTGTATACGAATATAAGAGGGTAATACATGATAATCGGAAAATTGTTTTTCAAGATATACACGAATATTTTTTAATAAAATATCTTGAATATTGTCGGCCGTTGGTAGAGCATAAACATTTCCATTTAAAAATTCATGTCGAATTTCAGTATTCTCTTCAGCATCCAAATAGGAACTAAGTTCAATTGTTTTTTGTTGTTGTTGATTGTTAGTAAATATGGTACGAAGTGGATAAGGACGAATCATTGTGTGAGGGATTGATGAACCTTCGTTCTAAAGATATAAAACACAATATCATATTAACAAAAGATTTAAAATACTGAATGTTATATACTTCATCGTCTTCCTGTTGTTGTTCTTGTTTACTTGTTGTTTCTACTGCTGTTGCTGATGAATAGGATACTAAAGCTCCATATTTTCCAACACGACACGATTGTAAACTTTCTCCTACTAAAAACAAATGTACAATGAATAAGTTATGTTAAAGACACTATACATTTACATTGTCCATGACAATAAGATGCCAAAAATTGATTGTTTTTAATTGGCAATATCACCCCTCGTCTTAAAACAACATTTTCTCCCACACTGCCTACGAACAGTGCCGCTAAATCAGCCAATGTTTTCGATTTATCATCAAACGTTGGTATTGTTGACAATGATTCTTTATCAAAGAATATCTATAAATGTAAAATAAATATTTATAATCATTTGAATTGATATAAATTGAAAAACTTACTTTATCATTTATATTTTCATTATTCATTAATAAACTTGTGGCTACTTGGCCAACTAATTGTTGAAATTTTTCATTTTTTGCCACAAAATCAGTTTCACAATTTACCTTTCAAAATAAAATAAAAATTGATATTCTAAAATATACATTTTTAATATTTTCTTACCAACCTCAACCATTGCACCCGCTTGATTTGATTTCATAATCATTCCAATTAGACCTTGTGTAGCCGTTCTCGTTTGTAATTTTGTTGCTTTACTCCAACCTTCTTGTTGTGCACGTTGATGCAACCATAATTCAGCTTCTTCAACATTATTATTAAATTGTTCTAAAGCTTTTCGACAATGTATCAATGAATAACCTGTTTTACGCCTCAAAATACTTAATGGTGATTGTGTTGCTTGAGCTGTTTGGGTAAAATGTGGTATAGACGTATGAATAAAACGTCGCCAAATAATCATATTGAATTGATCTAAAATAAATTATATAAGAATTAAATAATCGAACAAATGTGTATCCTATAAATAATTTGACCGTTAGAATTTTTAACTTTTTTCTGATCGTTAATTAGCTCGGAAGGAAGAATGAGAATTTCCACTCGGAACGTTATACTCTTCGATTTTTCCCAAAGATTAAATAAGAAAAAAAGTGGATGATTTTAGTGAAGGAGAGATGTTTTGGAAACAATGCAGATGGCCAAAGAAAAAAATATTAAGTACTAAAAGGAGTAAGACAAGCAAATAGTTTAGAACTAGACAACAAGGGAAATAAGTATTGTTTTATTTCGATAAAGTTGTTACAATGTTTGTACTTTTTAAATGCCGATGATTTACTTCGCTTACGAAAAATGGATAGAGTGAGGGTTTCAGTTCAGTTTAATTTATTTGGATTAGAAGAAAATCAACATAATATACAGCTTAAACGAGTTACGTAAACGACATTAGGGTGCGCCATTATATCTAAGAAAAAATAACAATAATAGAACAGTTAATGGATTCGATGTGTCACATCTTATTCGATCAAGATTACATCTCAGCTAATTTGTGAAAATATCCTATCTCATCCAGTCTCATGCAAAGTTAAAAGAGATGAGCTGGATCGAGTCAACTTCATCGATTATATTATCAAGATTTAAAATATTCGCAAACATAGAACTACGAATATGAACTGAAGGATGATGAATATTTTTTAAAAGAAAAGCATTTAATAAATAATTTATAAATATTTAGACTGTTGATTATGCCAATTCATAATTTTAATGAGAATATGGCTCATATAAATTAGATATTTTCTCAATAATTCCAAACAATACGTTTTTTTACCTTCGGTAATTCAATCTCTAAAATTAATTTTTTTTGATTCAACAGAATCTATCCATATATTCTGTGATTCCAGTGGAGCCAGTTTCTGTAAAATTTTAAACGAGTAACTGTATAGTAGTAATACATTATAACGACGAGCCCCATCAGATACAATCGTGTAAAAACCTGACAGTTCATCACAGTCAACACAACATGATTAAATACATGATTCTATAAGTTCACCGTCTGCAAACCATTGGTCATTGTTCAACTAATATTAACAGGCTTTCAATTACAAAAAACAAAGATTTCTTACTAAAATTACAAAATGAATGCGATCGAGGAGAATGAAAATAATTTAAAACTTGAAAGTTTTCGCAAAACATCACGATTTTCTGAAATAGGTTCGGAAATCTCGTATCTACACCAGTTGCTCTTTCATATTGACATCGTTTATCTGATATACGTAGAAGAGTATTTTGATAAGTCTAAGTTAGGTTGAAAGCCCGAGAATCTTACATCCACTAAACGTCTATATATTAAGGAATGAGGAGTATAATTACTCTTGAAGATATGAAAATAATCTTCGATATTTCGTCTGTATCGTAAAATATTTCATTCAAAATATTGATAGCAATGAAAAAGCGTATCGTTTAAAGATCATAAGAAGCAGAATAATGAAAATTACGGAACTTTTTTTTGAGTATTGTAAGAAATTAAGATGTCGCGAGTGTTCCTCCATCCATCTTCATCCTATTCCTAAACTATTTTTCTCTAACGAACAAAAATATAATAACTCTCTTAATTTTGCATTAAGCTTCATTTAAATTTGGAAACTATAGTGCAGGATTCACGCTTGTTTTTAGGAGTGGAAAGACCAAACTTTGTCAGAACGCAAATGCTAAATATTTGGCAGAATATTGTGAAAAATTTAAAATTTAATGAGCTAACAAAAACAATTTTTTTGAGGATTTTCTATCAGAAAAAATATTCAAATAACTTCGACGAAAATTGGTTTAAATTTAAGAAGGGAAAAAATCTTATCGCATCCATGATCATCAACTCTGCTATAGTATAGCACACTGGACGATCACTTCTATCTATTATTTCAAAATTTTGCTCAAGAAAACAACTGGACAAATAAAAAAAAATATCTTTTAAGAAATAAATACACGTAGCGCAACAGTAAAAAAAAAGAATAACAACAATCCACAAATTATACTAACATGTTACAATATATACAAGTAAACAATTAATCCAACATGGAGTAAATAAAAACAATACAAGACACTTTAAGTTCATATCTAATGAGAAATAAAATCTGAATCATAGTAGTCGGATGAATGTGTATGACTGCGTTTGTGACGTGTTTGAATTTCTTCTGTTGCTATAGAAGAAGACTGTGGAGATGTTGTTGGATTGACCGAAGAAGCAGCCGCAGCCGCTGCATTTTTTTTTCCTTCTAATCGTGCCGACTTTTTGTGAGCTTTTTGTCCATTATTGGAAGAAGCAGGTTGTTTTTCTGAATGATGGGACTGTTGATTAGAGTGATGATGATGTGAATGTGTTTGCGGTGGATTTTGTTGTGCAATAGCAGGCTGTTGTACTCCTTCAGAATCTAATGATGATTGTGGAACAAGTGCACGTCGTGTTCTTGGCTCACGTTTACCTTCTTGTGATGGTAATAAACGTTTCGTACCAAAATACGGATGAACATCATTGATATCAGCTGACAAATGTATGTTGTATGTCTGCTCACTTTCGCCTCTTGGTTTTGTCTGCGATTCTGCTGCTAATGGTATTTGATTATTATTATTAGTATTCAGTGAAGGTGTTGTCGGTGTTTTGGGTTTAGAAGGTGGTAGTGGAGTTTGTGGTGTTACAACATCAACATCTGGTTCATCAATATCTGGTGCTGAAGGTAAATAAATTAATTGATCATTGATATCTTCATCATCACTTGATACTAGGGCTTCGATACGCTGTTCGTTGACAACATCTATTTCAATATTATCGTCATCCATGGGTTGATTTTGATTATAACTACTTCGTTTCGTTTTCGTTGTTGTTTGTTGAATATTTTGTTGTTGATCACCATCAACACTTTTATCTTCATCTTTTAAATCAAATTCACTTTCTCTCTCATGATATTCAACATTTTCTTCAATTTCAACAAAGTCGGGTGCAAATGCACTCCAATTTTCCACTTGATTATGTGACCATATCGAAACAACGCCACTTGATATCGACGCAATAATTGGACGTACAGGATGCCAACAAACATCACCTAATTGTTCACCTTTTGTACCATGTAAAATTTTAACAAGATTACCCGATATCGTTTCCCAGATGTAAAGACTATGCTGTCGAGAACTCGCACCACAAATATATTCACCATCACCTGACCAACAACACTTTCGCCATAACGATTTATTCACCAAATCTTGTAGTTTTTGTTTAGGTTCTAAATCTTTTTTGATTCCACATGTTAACATATCGTTATAACTATAAATACGAATAATACGATCAGACGTATTCAGTAAACAATATTGGCCTAAAACGAAAATTAAAACAAATTGATAATGTGAACCAAAATTTAACTAACGGAATAATGCATTGTACATTTATTTCAATTATAATAAGATAATAAACTAATCTTACCTCGTCTTGGAAATTCAATATGTCTTAACACTGTGTTATTATTTGCACCCGTGGTTACACGAAAGGATGATATTGTTTGTAAATCAGGGAATGTCTTTATCATAATTAAACCTCGACTATTACCCGATACAATATGTAAACCTTTTCGATCAAATGTTGACGTTACATTATTATCATACGGTTCATCCTCAATTGTAACCACTTGATGAGTACCGTCGTCATGCAATTTGATAGGCATATGTTTCATTGGACATATGAGTAGATACGATGAATTACGTGGATGAAATTGTATTTTAATTATGGGAGAATATAGACAATAACGAATGCGACATCGGCCAGTTGACGTATACCAAATACACACGGTATTATCTGTGGAACTTGTGGCAATTAAATCACTTTTTTTTGACCATGAAATCGAATAAATCGGTGACCAATGAGCGCTGATTATTTTAGCAATACCTTTGGTTAAAAAATCCCATATCACTAGCCGGCCATCTGAACAGCCAACAGCTAATAATGAGCCAACTTTATTAAATGAACAACATACGGCCATTGATGCGCAATCCAATATGCCATCGAATTCTTCCGGATAATTTTGTTGAAATGTAGATAAGAGTTCTATATTCATTTTATTGTAAAGATAATTGATTATTTCATATCTACAAATAACAAAAAAGCATTATTGTTCAACTTTGTGTAATCATTCTAACATTTCTTACGCAATCAGCAACCAGGTTCTCAAAGTCAGCGTTTCAACCCACAAGCTCTTTCCATGCAATCAGTCTAATGATCAGAATCTTATACAGTGACTGCTAGTTTTATTCATTAAAAAGTTCATTGTATAACGTGGAAACATTCATTTCAAGAAATTCGAATGTTTCATGAGTAGAAAAGTTACATTTGACATAGACAAAATTAGTTGGAAAAAAGTCAAGAAAGTTAATCCGTTTTTTTTCAATGTTTGCAGAAGCAAACATATAACGGATGGCGCAGAAATAATAAGACAGGTTGTTATTTTTTTGTACTCTACCCAATTGATTATTTAATAATGTTTCGGAATTATTCTCGGTCGTTGTATAAATTTACAAAACGAGAATTCTTACATATCTGCCAGAAACTGCTTAATCTCGTTGAATTACTTTAAACTTTGTTTCAACATATATTACATTTACCAATAATAATTGTACAATTTCATTGTCTATCAAAACACACAAAGTTTCAGATATATGTGACATTGCTCTTTCTTCAGAAAACGAGATGCTAGAGGATCGTAAGAATGACAAATCTTTACACCATCATTAGTTACCCAAGCTGTTATTCTGTTTGTAATTCTCAGGAAACAGAATGTGCAAAACTAATTCCTCGATTAAAAATATCTGAATCTTTACTATTATTACTTATAATATGATATTTCTCTTTTCACATAATGTTGATAATTCTTCCATCAAGCGTATAGCGTCGTATATGTCATTGGGTGAAAAATACCAAAGATTGTTTTTAAATCGTTTGAAATTCTCATTCGAAAAGAATGAAATCTGTTTTTCTAAATGTTAAATTGCATTGTTAAGTAACCAAAAATTGTTGCTCTTATCCCGCATTCAATCGGCATCATGGATATTCATAAAACGATGCAGAATAGTTTCGTCGCAGAGAGAAAGTTCTGTCACTAGTATCATCATATCCAAGAACATCAATTTCTTTCAAATATATTTCCACAATGTTTTTATGCAAGACTTCTTTCTGCGAGTTACACACCAAAAGATTATAACAGGAAGCCTCATAAGGGTGACAATCTCACATTTCGAGATTTATCTCCCGCAAAAATCTGTCCTTCCGGGTGTCCAAATTTCAAAAATGTTTTCTTCTAACTGTCTCCAATGAACTTTTCACTTTTTTAAACAATTTTTTACAAACAAGCTCACCAGTACCGCGATTGAAACAATTAATTTCTTTTATTTTTTCAATCTCACCATATAATTCATTTGTAGAAACCACTCTTTCATATATGGAATACTATTGGACATATGTAACTTACGAAGTACAATTTCAGAGGAACTATAGTTCTAAAAAAAACATATCTTACAAAATCAAAAAGGTTTTTACTTTTCGTCCCAAAATCGAACGTGGTTCATTACACTATTGAAGCAGTGTTTTAAAAAACGGACGAGATTTTCTCACTCTAAATGCAAAACGGAAATGGGTTTCGTATGGTCGCAAAAACAAAAATCCTATTTTGGTTTTATAATATACGTTTTTTTTAACGAGTGTAGTGGCTGCAGAATTGAAAATTAGAATGAATACAAATTTAACACATACCAATTTTCAATCTATAATTTTAAATAAGTTCTTAAGATTATTCGCGGAAGTGAAAAATATATGAACAGAAAATTACGTTTCGCTTCATCATTTATTGATTTGTGTGGAACGACGGATTTTTCTGTTAAATTTTACGTTTTTGAGATAGTAATAAGAGAAGAAAAACGAATAATAGAAGTATTCGACCGGAAAAAAGAATATAATGCGTCTGTGCTTTTCTCAATGGTTTCAACTAAATAATGTGTTTTATCTTGTTCCTCAAGGAAAAAACGATCTCATAGAAAAAAGATAATCAACTAGAGGTCAACTACGCTTCGCGAAGATTGCAAAATTGCAGAAGTTTACTGATTCTCAAAATTTACTAAACGTTTGACTTTATAATAAAGATTAGAAACCTCTATTCATACCAGTTTGTCGTTTACTACAAGTCACTACATTATTACTTGATGAATTCCTCATATGATGAACGCATATGAATCATTATTTCTGTACAGTGCACATAAAGAAATATATATGCCTATACGCAGCAACCATGTTTTAATTATATATATAGAAAATATAAAATTTTGTTTAAAAATGGTTAGGTTTAGACTAATTCTTCAATAATTAAACGAGATATTGAAAAGTTCTTGAAAAAGGTTCATCTAGGCCACCTGATGCATAAAATCCCAATAATCGAGAATTTTGCTAAGCAACGCTTCTGTTGGAAAGCAAATTAAGCCCTGAAGTAAACTTTTATCATTTAATTCTTCGCCTTAAAACATGATAAAATGTGCGCCGACGAGCATTCACAAGATAATAAAAACGGGAGTCAAACGGGAGACAAATACAATTATGATTTAATAAAAGCGAGTGTCTTCCGAAGTTACTTGCGCCTTATCTAAGACCATATTGTATCTTACTTCATTACAGTCTCCTTTAAACTTGATCTGTGAAGCCTTCAACATCACCTTTATAATTCTTCTTAGGGTTAAAATACATCATGAGCGAATGGTACGAAATGAGCGGTGTAGAAATCTTCCAATAACTTGTCGTTCCATGAAAAAATCACCATACTGAATATGTAAAGTGTGGACTCTGTTGAATGCGATTTTTCAAAAAGTTTCAAAAAGATAATTAGTTTGAAAATATCGGAACTTTAGTTGGATTTCCTCGCCTTATTTGTCTAAGGCGATTCAAAGAAAAACATACCTAAGAAATATTCAAAAAGATGTCGTCCTTGGCCATGTTTTATATTCTCTTATACATCTTTAGATGAATACCCCATCAAATAGAATGAACAGCAAATATTTGTGTCTGTTTTGCTTATAAATAAAACAGACACAAATATTGTTTAAGAAACTGACAAAACGAATATAGAGAACAAACTGTTTGCTACTCTGTCCGTGGTATTTTTGCAACACGACCAGTCGTGTCTAGCGCTAGACTGCATTGTTCGATGAGCGAATTTGTTTTAATAGTTCTTGTTTATTTAACCCTAGTACTACCAGCCTGGATCGTTTATGACCCGTACTCAAAAATTTGGAAATATACTAGAAATATTTTGCTATTTTCCGGATTTTAGAATGACATAGCATCTTTTGCGAATTAATATATGCTGTTTTATCATGTTCCGAGTAATAATTGAAGATGATCCTCATTCAACATACGAACAGTTTGAAGACACCCTAGGCATTACTTTGCCATCAATCAATTCAATTATTTATGATTATTTGAAGTTGCACAAAGGTTGTACTCGATGAGTACCTCATCAATTCACCGATGACCAAAAACAGTTCCGTATTCAATTTTGTCGTGATTCACTGGAAAGATTTGAAGGAGGCCAATCCCGTCGTGCATTCGACATTATAACTAGTGACGAATTATGTTTTTATCATTATGGTCCAACAACAAAAGAGCAATCAAAAGTTTGGGATTCACAAACTGATCCACGACCAACCAAAGTTCATCGATACAAAAGTTCAGCAAGCGAATGGTGACTATTTTCTTCACGAAATATGGTTTAATTCAGTTCATACTATTAGAACGTGATGAAATGGTAACTGCAAGGTGGTATGTCAATAGCCACCTGCTACAAGTCTTCGAAACAGTTTCAGAACGGAGACGAAGGACCGGTCTTCAAGGTCTCATTTTGCATGACGACAATGCGAAGCCGCCCGCATAGAGCCGGAGTTATCAGCGAGTTTTTGGCAGAAAATCGTGTTGAACCATATCGAAATCCACCATATTCGTCAGATCTAAGTCTGTGTCACTACTTTTTGTTTCCAAAGCTCAAATAAAATCAACGATGTGGAATTCAATTCGACGACGACAATGCAATGTTGAATGCTTTAGACAATCTCACAAAAGATGATTTCAAACGCTGCTTCGATGACTGGTTTACTTGAATACACGAGTGCATTGGTGCTGACGGACAGTACCTCGAATAATAAATTAAATAAATATGTAGAAAATACACGATCAAGAACTGAGTCATATTCACATCCTAGTAAGGGCGCTGTGTGTTGGCCGTCAAGCGATTTCAAGCCTGGCCATACGAATGCATGCCCTACAAAAAAATATTTTATCGGCACGGGTGCGCACTGGTGCCGAATAATCTTTTTTGATGATTTTTACCAGTGCGGCACTCTTTCGGCAGAAATATATCGGCACTTGCTGGGCATGCACAGTGTGCATCCAGGCGGACATTAGGACGAAAAATGAAAATCGACTTTCGAATGAGTTAAATAGTGATTTATATACTTCAAGTGATGTTCTATCCGATGGTATAAAAATTGTTGTTATAAAATCTATGGATCATAGGAAAACAGATAACCAAAAAACCAAAAAACCAAAAAATAGCTTGAAAAGAGTGGTATCGACGAAAAAAGTATAATTTTCACAACAGTCAATGGAGTTGTAATCAAAAACGAGATATATTCTAAATCTACATGGTCTCGGCTATAGATTAGTAAAAAAAATTTTAATTTGGACGTATAAGAGCTGAGAAAACTTTACAAAAATTTTCTAAAGTGATTTTCCGAACGGCTATTTTCAGTAAAATGAGCGCGCCCCCCATAGTCCAATTCGAAGCTCGACCAAACTTTGGCAAAATGTTCGTCAACATGCTTTGCATCTATGGTGAATACGCAAAAATGCGAAAATGTTTCTAACACATACAGCAGGTTTTCTAAAAAACCCTCGGTTTTTCAGGTATTTTCGATTTGTCTCGATTCAGAAACGTTTTTATTCAATAAAAAGGACATATTTGGAATCAGCGCAAGAAACTATCGAATGGTATATAATTTATGAAACTTGAAAAGAAAAATGTTGTTCGAGAGAATTCAGGCTTAATCGAATTATAGATGTTATTATATCCGATTAAAATCGTTTCCGTCCGCAATGACGTTAAACTAGGTAGAAATCGTCTATTTTTAGGTGATATGTTTCAACGCGAAGAGTGAACGAAACAGAGTTATTCGCCGACGCAGAGGATCTTCGTGAGCACACCCCCTCTGGCTTTCTGCGCGGAACTGCAGCTGTCGACAATGATTCCGAGGTCATCGCATCGTGTTGAAACCTATGGCCAATTAATCAGCCCTCGGAAAACGTGTACCGGCGCGACCATTCAAAGGTAACAACATAAAACTATTAGGACGATTATTATGGATACGGTGGATGGTCTGTAGGGCAACGTAGGTTGTCGAGGATGGCGTAAATTCGTCCCCAAAGAGGGTCCTATGCATTACGGGATAGCACCGGAGGCAACCAGGACTACCCGTTTGTTTACTGGTAGTCGAACAGATCTACCTGTTTATTAAACGGATGTCTGAAGCACATTACTAATCGCCCCTGTGTTGGCCCAGCAGTTGTGAGTCTGAGATAATGTGTAAACGGGTCTGTCATCAACGATGGATACAACAAAAAAATACCTAACTAAACACAAACACCGAGCAACACCAAAAACACCGCCATTACATTACATCAATTTTATCAAATATTTTGTTATGATTCTGGCAAAGATAACCATACAACTATAAGCAACATCTGCGAATGGTTCGAAGTCGATGTTTCAGATGGAAATAAAAATATTATTTCTGGTCGAATTCAATACCACACCGTCAAGAAAAAAAGTGATTTAGAGTCGTGGCGAAAATGTAATACTCAACGACGAGAAACAGATTATTCTGACGTTGTGCTGAATAAATCAGACTTATATCAGCGATCAGAACCACCGAAAAGTGCATCAAAAAATTTTGAAGATTTAGAATATCGTCAAAAAAGGCGTCGTCTATCTACATTGAATGAAATTTTTTTGGATGATTTCTCTGATTCAAATAATATTTTGATAAATCGATTACTCGGATATTTATTATACCAAAGAAATTACAATGATCATAAACATCTTGCAAAATTAGGAGAAGAACTGTTTAATACGGGTACCGTCGAAACAAAAAGCTCATTGAATCTTGATCAAACGATCGCATTGAAATACAATTTGAATCTCAGCACTCACGACACAGATTTTATTAAATCATTCTTGCACGAACACGTTCACATACCTAATCGTAATAAAATCCGTGAGTTCGGTAAACGATTAGTACCAACAATCAATCCATATCGTGATAAAAAAGGAATAGCGGTAGAACAGCGAGAGGAAACGACTGTTTTGCCGTAAAACGATTAATTACATCATTGAAAGAACAAAGAATAGCAGTTCCGAATACTTTATCATATAGGGAAAAGACAGGACACGACGGAGCAGGAACAATGGCGGTATATAAATCAGTGAATAATCCAATGCGTGATAGTAATATATTTGCAAAAATGTTTGTACCACTCGAATTGAGAGATAAATCGCCTCAAACATTACTCTGGCAAAATTCTGCACCAAATAGTTCTCGATGGACATGTCCGATCGCGTTAATAGCTGAACAAGAAAGTGAAGACTTACTTAGATTTGTAAATGACACTTTTGAACCACAGGAAAGGCGATCGAGAGAAGAAGGAATTAAATTTGTGCACGATAATGAAACATACGAAGTCGAAGTACACATCGAAGCAAGTATGAAGGATTTGAAAGTTCGAATGATGGAGAGTGGTCTTGGTGGAGCCGACTGTCTAATGTGTACAACAAGGCAAAGCGACTGGAAAGACGTGGAAAAACTAAATGATGACAATTATTTCAATATTACAAGGACATCGGAAAAAACGCTAGAAATTTATAACAAAATGATTGAAGAAGAAGGTGAAATTGTCAAAAAGAAAAACGATTATGAGACGCGCACAGGATTAACTTCGGAATCATTGTCTGAATGTGATCATTCATATATAACTGTTACTCATCAATATATCAATGGTACCACGTGGTTTTTAAAAATGATGTATCACATGAAATCAAATTTATTACAATGGACTGCACGTGGTCAAACGAATCAAGATAAAATATCAAAAGCTAAAACTACGATCATAGCCGATATTGAAAAGAAGACCGGGTTGCGATTTGAGCAACATGATGCTACCCAGGTGATTTTTCTGCAACATAAATCTGCTAAAATCTTTGCAGTAACTTTGCAGATTCTGCAAAGGGTGTCTGCAGATTTGAAGCAGATCTGCATTGCAGATGTGCCAAGATTTGACCAAAGATCTGATGCAGATCTGCAAAAAAGTCTTTACAGTTTCTTTGCAGTTCCTCTGCAGGTTTTTTGCAGAGAAACTGCAGATTTTTACAGTTTTTTTTTGTGTGTATATCTGTGTCAA
>CAJNOQ010003567.1:0-19881 GCA_905250885.1 Didymodactylos carnosus
TATGTATTTGAAAAATATGCTCATATAGCACAATTGTCGAAATACTTGGCCGACATCATCATTTTTGCCTTAGTGCTTTAAATACTCCTTTAGTCATTGTTCTGGCATAATGAAAAATGATATATTTTTCAAAAACATACCATTGCATAGCCCCTGAAATTCTCCACAAAGTGAGGTGCTCAGAATATCCAGACAGGTGGGACCAGTCATTAAAGATATGTACAAGAAGCGTTTGGGTGGTCTCTATGCAGTACAGTGTTTCGTAATCACAAGAACTCCTTTGTTTTTTATTTATAAAGCTGGAACTAATCGGAATACTGTTCTGAATAGCCCGAAGATTTTTCTATCAAATGAGGTGTACATCGCCGTTTCCTGAGAAAAGCTGATAATAGGGGAAATCGGACGACAAAACTGCGGAAAAATGTAAATCGCTTTTGTTGAACTGGTGGCGAAAAACGAACAGTAATTTTTGTTTGAAAGACAGCAGAAGGAATTTTTGAGAGTGGGAAGTGTTGGGAAGTGAAAAAGGAAGCATTTGCGATCATTCTGTGAAATGTGTTAGCAGGTCAATATCAAATGTACACATATTCTGATCTGAATAAAGAACTTTTTCAATACGATACGTTACGATTGTAACATAAATTAGAAAAATTAATTTCACTAAGCTGATCAATGTCTGTTTAATTCATAAAATGATAAGCGTACTGATGTATCTATGAACGAATCTGTCAACTAAGTTGTTGTAAAAGCGCTATCATGGGAGGAAAATACTCTCCATCTGCAAAAGAATAAGAGAAGTATTATCCTAAATGCTGTAATTATAAATTAAACTCACCTCTACAATGTAGAACTAATGGCAACCCGAAAGATTAGCCAAAATAACTTGGTTGGAAAACACGAACATCTGTTGGTTAAACTCTCGTGTACATGTACAATCAATACTGCATTCCCCGATACCAACGAGTAAACGACCAGAATGGGTACTGCGTCCGCTGGTTAAAATATTTTGAAGATTCTTCAAAAGTTTGTGAGTGCACAGGTGCTTTGCTACTTTAGAATGCACTTGCTATTAGAAACACTACTGAGACCTTTCCAACAAATATCTTAGAAAATTCCTCAATTTCTTTGTTTTTCTGAAGAGAAAACTACATCGTCCTGGTCGGCTTCGGTACGAACGCAAGATAGGATAAAGTTTTGTGTCGTTTGTTATAATTTTAATGCAAACAGAAAAGTGCAGTTCATTGTTGGAAAATTCCAACTTCGTCAATTTTTTGTTCACACTACATAAGTTATGGTACGTGCTCCTAATTTTATTCATAATGAATCAATTCTTACTTCCAACTGCAACAAGCAACATTATTAACAGCAACGGATAATGCGTAAGGAGATATGCATGAAGAACATCTAACTACGCACAAAAAGGACGGAAACGATTTCTGCTAGAAAATGGTCCAATATGATTTTGAGTGAAAATGACCAGAAATGCTTCCCCTGTCACTTCCGAACACTTCTGACTTTATAAAATTGCTCCTGATCGCCTTGAAAAAATTATTTATTACCAGTTTTCGTCACCAGTTCAATGAAAATCAATTCACTTTATTTCTCAAATGTACGATTTCAAAAACTTTGACCAAAGCCCATACAATGTCTCACGCTTCAAAACGAGCTATTGATTGACAAGCTTGTCAAACATATGGCCAACAACTGTTAAAATACTAGACGGATGTCATGATTTTCACGTATCCTAACATTTTAAAGGAATACTTTTTGACGCTTCTACTCAGATCCGGAATGTTTTGTACATAGAAAGCGGAATTTTTCTGTATATAGAAAGACAGAGAAGCTTTTGCGTTTCAAATGAGCTGTACAAATATTAGCGACTCATATTATCACACGTGATTTTCATACATCACGAAAAGTCCTTGTCGAAACACTGGAATCTTTCATGATATTACAAATAACAACTGAATATTTTCATTTTTTTGTAAAATATGCATAATTTTTGCAGTTTTCATAATATCAAAAATCTGAAAAGACAGATCGATAGCTTAAACATGTTTGCACTGATCTATGCAAAAAATTTTAAAAAATCTTTCCTAATAATGGATCTTCGGCAGATTCTCTGAAAGTCTTAATCGAGTTTTGTAGTCAAGGATTTCCGAAAATCTTGGTTTCACGTATCCAATCACCTCTTTTCACGGACGGCAGGTACGAAGATCATTAGCTTACCTCAGAAGAATCGAATACAGACTTAGGTGATGTCTCAGGTTGGAAATCCAGTAAATCCATTGAAGATTTTGAAGAAGTTGAGATTTATCTGTTTCTTGGTTCCTGTCATCCGTGAAAAGAAGTGGTTGGATACGAGAAACCGAGATTTTGGAAAATCCTTACTTCTCTGCCATCGGAAATGAGATTTTCCGCTACGACACTGCTGTCAGAAATCAAGAGAATCTTCTGTATGAGAATTTATTCATTTCACGTGTGAAAATGCTTCATTCACTGTTTCATAATACGTATACTTTTTGTGATACTGAAATAAATACAATAAGTGAAGAGAGCGCACAAGAAATTTGCAATCATTTTGTCGTTGGTGAAAAGATTTGATGAATGAAATCCCTATAATGTAACGGATCTTGTTCCTCTGTTGCTTTGTATTCTCGCACCTTAAACTATGTATGGTATTTCCAAGAGTTTCACTTTATTTGTGATAGAAATATATACAGTCCTTCTTCGCTCTTCATTCTATAGGAAATCTTAAATCCACCGAAGTCTACGGAAGATGAAGACACATGTAGTGGTCTCGAACTCAGTTTTAATAAAAGTCAGTCACAGTTCTCAGAACAATGTTGAATCCTCCAACATCATACTGAAAACTATTTTAGTCGTCTCAAAATTTGATTAGAATGAGATTACCGTTAGGATAGCGAACGAATGTCTAAATCCACTCTCTCGTTAAATATAAACAAGAAATTCAACTTATAAGTAATAAGCGCGATGCAGCCTAATAATAACTCGTTGGACTCTTGATCAGAGTTCTCAGATCCTCAGGTCAGAAATGCGGAATAAAAATCCCAAAATGCGGAAACTCGCGGAAAATTTTTCCCAGAATGCGAACAAAAAGCGGAAACACATTTTCATGGTCCAACTTCGTCCGTTTTCACGCACAATCACAGAGTTGCCAGCTGGAGTGCCATAATCGACGCGATTTTCTGCCGTATTGGCATATTGTGGCGCCTGAGCTGTCAACTCTGCCGGCACAGAGTCAAAAAAATGTTTCCTCTAGCACTTTGTGGTTTTATTCAATAAAACACAAGAGAAAAACAAACAGAAATGTAAGTCCCGATTTTAGCTGACACGTTGTTTTTGGACTGTATATTTTTGATTAGAATGAATAAGTTTAAGCAGATCTGGCGTTGATAAGAAATAATTATAAAGTTTAGTGCATGATAACGATGAGTTTAAGCGAATTTTTAACTCAGCTGCAATCATTTCTGTCGACATACGATTTCTTTTTTCGTTAAATAAATGTTTCATGGAAGAAAATGCACTTTCGACGTATGAATTACTGCACGGAATCGAAAATATAAACGAAACTAATTTGTGCACGTTTGGAGATGGTATTGGTTTGACAACAGGATGAGAAAGAGAATCCTCAATAAATAGACATTCTTTTCTTAAAGGTTATTTGTAAACAGGGGAAAAACAGCAAAAGCAGACAATCCTCAAACTGCGGACAAATAGCGGACAGCGGACAAATTGCGGAAAAAACTCCAAAATGCGGACTATCTGCTCCTGATCATAAGGACCCCAGGGCGAATCTAGGACAAAGCAAAGAAAAACGTTCCCGAATGCGTTCCACTACTAAAAGAACGCGTTACTTGAGAGTGGAGACTGGGCTAGTAGAGGAACGTATTCAGGGACGGGAAGAGCTAACAGGGAGTTGGGAATAGCTGAGCGGTAAAGTTTTTTCTATCAGTTTCTTTTGGAACTCGTTTTTATTGCCTAAGAACGATGTTTTTCTCAACGCATTCCTAGTAGAGAGGAACATGTTTTCTTTTGCAAAAAGAACGCGTTCCTTCAAGAGAAAAACGAGTTCCAAAAGAACGCTAAAAGCGTCTCTAGGACGCGTTCCGTTTTTTCAAGAATGCGTTCTTCGCCGTTCTTTTTCCTGAACTTTTTTCATGGATTGACGTCTGTTTCAAGTTAATGATATGTTAGCTATGCTTTTGTTCTAGCCCTTTTAACTCGACAGAAATGAGTTGTGCTTTTATTTAATAATTATTTTTGATTGCAGGTGGCGGTCTTAGGACAGCACGCAGTGCGTTCTGTGGAGCATATTGTTTTGTGAATGTACATAATTTATTAATAAATGTATAGCTGGGTTGACCAGTATATGGGACTTCCACATAAACACATTTTATTTTTTCTGCTGTTTGTGTGCTATTGTCCGGTGATTGGTTCGAAGTTTGTGTTTTATTAATATATTTTGATAAATGTATGCCAATTTGTGTGCAATGAAATTTACCGGGTAACCGTTGATAACAGCTATTGTAGTAATGTTTAGGAATTCTTGGTGTAGAAGGGAATAATTAGAGCAAATTGCAACAGCTCTGTTGATCATTGAACGTATTGTGGCGATTTTATAACTTTGTTGGAACAAACGATGACCATTGTGTAATTAAACTTGGGAAAATCGATTTTTTTATAAATTGTTGTTTCAAATTTACCAGCTTGTTTCATGACGTTTACATCCAAGAAAGGTAGGGATTGATTCTTTTCTATTTCATATGTAAATATTAAATTAGGGTGAAAGGTATTAAGAATAGTTAGAATTTTGGATAATGATGCATTTTTATGAACCATGGTGAATGTATCATCAACAAATCTGTACCATCGTTTAATATCTGCCTGGTAAAGTTTGATTTTGTTATGTTTTTCAAAGTGACCCATATAAATGTTAGCCATGATTGATGCTAGTGGTGAACCCATGCTGACACCATTGATTTGTTCATATAATTTGTTGTTGAATGTGAAGTGCGTTTGTTCGGCGGCTATTCTTAATAATGTTTTTAAATTGTCTCTGTTTTTGCGTGTTGAACAGAAATGTTTTTTGCTATTACGATAGGTATGACATTGGTGAGATGACGGTAGTGAATATAATTCATCTAATATTATTTCAATTGTTTTGTTCAGTGGTACTTTAGTAAACAGGCTACTGACATCAAAGGAAATCATTTTATGGTTTTCATAATCATCTGAATCAAATTGTTTAATCAAATTATTTCCTTCTACACGAAGAATTCCTAAACATTACCACAATAGCTGGTATCAACGGTTACCCGGTAAATTTCATTGCACACAAATTGGCATACATTTATCAAAATATATTAATAAAACACAAACTTCGAACCAATCACCGGACAATAGCACACAAACAGCAGAAAAAATAAAATGTGTTTATGTGGAAGTCCCATATACTGGTCAACCCAGCTATACATTTATTAATAAATTATGTACATTCACAAAACAATATGCTCCACAGAAAGCACTGCGTGCTGTCCGCAATCAAAAATAATTATCAAATAAAAGATCCCATATCACTTCAATTGCAGTCTGGCGTAGTCTATCATTTACAATGTAAAAATTGTTCAGATACTTACATTGAAAAAACCATACGACAAACTATTAAGAGCATGGTGCACCCACTAACATAACGTCATCACATCTGCCAACATCACCCTTACCGCCGTCCACCATAACTAGTAATAATAATAATATTTTCATTCAAAATACAGCATTGAAAAATAAACTCCTTGATATAATCAATGATCCAGAAATAATACACTTAGACACACACGATCTTGGCATTAAAATATTACCAACGACAAAATCATCAGAAACAAATCCACCACCGCCAATACCTAAATTATATTTCAATCAAAAACTTAAAACAATCGTAGCCAAACATCAAAATGAAAATCACCATACAATAGACTGGGCTAATTAGAAAAGACTATTCACTGATAGTAATCGTTATCGATTACTACTAAAAGAAGCTTCACCTATCAAACACTTAAGCCCTAAACTAAATCTAAATGTCAGATCTGCCCTCTTACTCATCTATCCAGAAGGTATTCCAAAAAAGGAAGGTGGAAAACACAAAGAAAAAACGAAAAATCTACCATAGTAACAAAATAAACTTTCAGCACTCGGTTTTGAATCCTCTGATTTTTCACTCTAGTTTTTGTATTGAGTTACTCTTGATAATGAGTTCTAGTGAACTCGAAACGTCGATTCATTTTAATAAACAAAATATAGCCGTTGTGAAACAGTTACCAGTTTCTCATCTGCCCCTTACAAGAAATACTTGAGTTGTGCTTTTGTCTATTCGATATTTGCTCGTACATTTTGATGTCTATCTGCTGATGAGGTTAGCTTGAATTTTTCATACAAAATAGCTTTCGAATTTGTAGTTTTTAACAAATATTGGCGAAGTGGGAACAGGCGTTTCGTCTTTTTACAATCTTTAACAAGCTCGAATGTGCTCAAATACCACCCAAAGTACATATTTCGATGTGCCTTGAACCTCACAACATGTCCGAAGTATTTGGAATAAAATTCCATCGCCGAGCTGATGTTACGAGATAGAATACTCTTTTCGTCCAGGCGTCATTTATCAAAATATTTCAAATGGAAGTAATAAAATGATTCTTTTTAAACTATTTAGCGTTCATGAAAGTGTGGAAGAGATAAGAGAGACTTTTCTTCCAAAACTTCTACTTTAAAGACTAAAATCCAGCCTTATTCTGTCATTGTGCTGCTGTATGGATAATTTTTCGACCATAAAAGACCGGTGCATTCACTTATTTGTTTAATGAAAACTTGATAAAACGAAGGTTTGCTAGTAAAACTGATTCATATAGACAGGAGACCATAGTGAATATGCTGGTGCAAACCTTGATCCTTTATGATATCTACATAATAAATGGCACGCGAAACCAAAAAAGTCAACGTGCTGCACAGTCAATTTTTCTGGACACTGTAACAATCGTAATTAAACATGTAATAAAATTCTCTGTGATGAAATTATTCTTATTTTGTCCTTTTAATTGGGTCTCATTGCATCTGATACTTATTTTGTCCCTTTTGTTAGTATCATTCTGTTTATTACATAACTATCTGTATTTTTCAATATATTTATATGCTGATTATATGCTTTGTAATTAGAACAGCTATTTGCCTATTAATTTGTGAATAACTTATTATAAAGATGTTTTTCGAGCAGTATATCCCAGTTTGTGCCTAAAACTGGCACTGGTAAAATTTTATTTTATGAAAGTCAGTTTTTGTACTCGATGACCGATCTAATTATATAAATGACCACCTTTTCGAAAAAATAATCAATATCCATAAAACAATGGGAACGATCTGACCATTGCATTGTTTTATGGTCTATAAACCAAACTACCATTTACCCTTATTCAACATTAATTTTATATAGGAATTCAATATACTTTTTTTACGTAATAAATAATGTTTCCTATACAGACAAAACGTGCTGGGTCAAACCAGTTTAAGCAAAAGTTATTGAATTTAAAACTAGTTATAAAAAATGATGCAGAAGAAGAAATAACATTAGAACCAAAGAACAGGAACTAGTTAAACGTAGTTTAAAATATAATGATGTATCATTTTATGTCATCATATTCATCAATTGATTTATCATTTCATTGTAAATGATTAAAAATCTATCCAAAACTACCAAAATCAGTATTAGATTTTATGTTAATTGGAAATTGAAGTAGTGATCTTCGTAACGATGTTTTTGTTATCATAGATATAGCTGAGAATGATACACTATTTTATTGCTATTTATATTTATTTAGTGATATTCAATTTCACATGAGCTACTGACTATCTTTCAGACGTTGATACGTGGCATATGTTGGTACATATAAAAGTGGTCTATTAGTATTTGTACAATTTTATATTATACATAGTTCTGGAAATGATACCAACAATGTATGTATTGCATTGACATCGAATAAAAGTGATAAAACATATGAACGAATATTTGAACCAATTATCGAAGAAGCAAATAAATCTAATATTATTAGTGAACCAAAGGATGTTGTATCACGTTTAGAGCTAGCAGCATTTAATGCATTGAGTAGGATAATTATAAATTGTGAAATTTGTGGTTGTTTCTTGGATTATTCACACAGTTTGTGGAGATACATACAAACAAATGGTTTAACTTTATACTTAAAAGTTGGCGATTCAAAATGAGAATCGCTCCGAATATTTTGTTAATCAGAAACTTTTGTCAATTAGTTTCGTGATGCAATTGATTTAACATTAATACCATTAAATAATGTTAATGAAACACAGACTGATTCCGGCAGCCATAGAGTTTAATAGATTCATGTGTTAATGATGATGGTACATTTCCACGATTTATTTGGAATGTTTATGCTTCAATTGCTAATGAACAATCTAAAATATATATTCATATTGAGAGTTTTCATAATCGAAGAACATTTTGGTATACAATTCAATAAAGTGGGCTACTTTTGGTATTTTAAGTTTTAGTTGAAAGGCTTTAGAAGAAATATAAGTTATAATATTTGAAGTATCAGAATATCTGTCTTCGCAAAAAACTCCCCATCTATAAATGTATTCGAAGACTAATAGGCAAAAATGGGTTATTTCATCTAATATAGGTTTTCACTAGGTTGTTGGAGGTTTTTTGAAAACAAATATTGCTACGAGATTCAGCGTGGTTGATTACCTATGTTTTCATCATTTTCAGAATTACCGCACCTTAAGAAATGCCTTAGACTCTCAGCCAATTCGATGCCAAGTATGAACCGGGAAAACTCAAGAGTTCGCTTAGTTTCATATTTTCAAGAGGACACTTTGGACTATCTATTTATGGAAAAAAATTGATATTGCTATCTCAGTTTCCGGAGATCCGAAGTGCTTTGCTAAAGGTCTTCTTCCGAATAGTTTCGGAAAAGAGTTTTGCTTATGAAAACATACGTTAAACTGTCTGATTTCGATTGTTGAAAGTCGCAAGTCTATCTTTTTATCGTTTTGAAATTATTCGAAAAACAACCGAGTGCCTTGAATTTTGGTGTCGATAGTAGGTATATCCGACTGTTGGTTTTTAACCAAAGTCTAATTCTTCTGACAGCATGGTTCACAGTTCGGATCGCGCTTTTCGGCAGAGATGAGAAAACAGTCATTAAAGCACAAAATATAAGCTAATACAACCTTCGCTCTAAAATTGACTCACATCCTTAGAGTGTCACTTCGGTCATAAGTGCACACACTTGGAGTGAGATTTTTCCCCCTTGAGAAAACCTCGAATTGATGAAAAGGCATATATTAGCTTAAGACTGGCTCGAGATCTTATCCGTGTTGTAGAATGGACTGAGAAGTGGAAAATCCCTTTGAATCCTATGAAGTGCGAAGCAATAAGCTTTTCTACCAGACAATCGAGGAGCTTCACTTTTACCCTTCCTGTTTTATCACTCCTGGGGGTAGTTTTATCTGAAAAAGATTTTGTTAAATATTTGGGACTTTATCTTTCATATGACTTGAAATGGGACAGACATATTGATAATATTGCCTGAAGAGGGGAAACACTTGTTGGGCTGATGAGACGACACTCTAGACTTTTGAATAAGGCGGTTCTAGACCTTATTTATAAGGCTTTTGTGCTTTCGCTTTTTAACTATGGATTATTCTCTTTTACTACTCAGCAGAATCTAGATAAACTGGAGGCTGTACAGTACCATGCTTCTCTAGTGGTTTTGGGTGCGATGAAAGGTAGCGTGGAAGAGAAACTTAGGATTATATTAGATTGGCTATCCATTAAAGATCACTTTCATATCACTCAGATCATTTTCTGCTCTAAAATTATACATGGCCTTGCCTCAGAATATCTGTGATCTCAAATTCAGCAACAACAAACTAATATTGTACATAATTTAAGAAGTAACATGCAACCATGATGCAACCTGCAAATACGCGCCATAGCTCTTTTTTTACTCTCCTCTCTAAGAAATGGAACGAATTAGATCCAACATTATACTTATTAAAGCCGAAACGATTACGTAAAAGCTGAAACAGAATGCTTTGGATTTGCGAAACGAATCCCCTTTTACAGAAAGCCTCATTTTCCCATCACGTCAGGCTGAAATACTTTTTATGCGATTGAAATGTAGAAATTCCCAACTAATTGCTAATTTACACTCTAAAAGATGTGTTTCATCCCCTCTTTGTACATGCCGGAGAGCTAATGAAACAGTCAAGCATTATTTATTAGATTGTTCAACGTATGTTTTAGAAAGAACGGATCTACTATCCGATCTGAGCTTCCTACCTTGTGTGTTGGTGGCTAGTTTATTGGGAGCTCGTAGGAGATGTTTGGGCGAGAGTCAAATTATTCTGAAAGAGATATGCCGTTGTATACTAAGGACAGTGCGATTCTGAGAAGTTTCCGTTTCCTCTTACTGCCAGTGCAAGTAGAACAGTAGAAGTGAATATCCAAAAACCCGAATGACCATCTCTTGCATGAGCTTTCTCTTTCCCGTTTTCTTCCGTTCTCCTTTTAAGCTCATTATACGTTCTCTTTTATACATTTTAAGGCGCACATATGGCGAAATCCGCTTGCGCAATCGTTCTTTTTTCTTTTTCAATAAAAAGCTTAAATAAAAAAAAAATATTTGAAGTATCAGAATATCTGTCTTTTCGAAAAATCCCCCATCTATAAATCTATTCGAAGACTATGTAGTCTATCAGCCCGTCCAGGCGTTATGGACTTACGCTTTTTTTTAGTCCGTAGCAATTTTTTCTGTAACGGACGATTCTGTGGGGCCGGTCTTGTGTCAGCTGATAGAGCTCGGTGAGTTCTATTTGCAGTCAACATATTGTGGGTTTCAGCCAAGTGGCACGGTTTTTATACAAATAATATTGAGCGTTATGGACTTAAAAAAAATAGAAATGAATGTAGAGCAGAGTAAAAACAGATAATAAGTTTAGCGAATAATGAGGTTCTTTCAAAAAACCTTTTCGTAGCAAATGTAGCTGAGAATTGAGCCTATATAAAGCAAAAAAAGATTTGTCTCAAAAGTGTTTAGTCTGGCAGATACATCAAAAACAAAAACGTTACGGACCTACGCAAAATTTTTCATCTATTTTGGGCAAAAATGCATTCACTCTAGTTCTAAACCAAAGAATGCCAATTTTTAATAAACTACGCCAACGTATTCAGGAAGCATTGTTTTCTATTCCACACATCTAAATAGTCCATAAACTACAACAAAAAGCAACTCTTTCAAACATTATTTTTTATTTGTTTTTCTGGTGCTATTTGATGATATAATTAAAATGTCATCGTAAATTTTTCTTTACTATTTGAATAATAGCAATATTCAATAACATCCTTTTTCACGGCTTTGACACAATGTATTTGCAATGTCTTATTGACAGGTTTTGTTTTGCTGAACAGCTGTTTCAATTGTGTTTCGGATTTAGCAATTTCAGTTGTTGTTATTTCACATAATATAATATTTGGCGTTTTCTCTTGAGCTATTTTTGTAAAATCTTTGGCATTTTTGCACTGTTTATCAGCCATTATTTCACCATAAACTGTTCTTTTTACCGTGCCTCCTAATCTATCTACAGCTCCTTTACCATGACTCATGGCGAAAAAGTGCCACATCAAATGAAGCTGATGACGTTCACCAATGTGAGTAAGACTGCGAAATAAAAAATTTTATTTAAATTGAGCAGCTGCCCCATCTGGAAAAAATTGTATTTGTTTCAATCTTGGTAAATATTGTTTCATTTCGTTAATCAAATAATAAATACAAACATCCACACAACATTTGCTGTGTGTTACATCGTCAGATGATAACGCAGAAGAATATTGAGCACCATCACATCATGAATGAGCCGTAAATATTGAAATAGATTTTCTGGACCAACGTGCAGATTGAATTTCATTCTGTTCCCTTGTTTGAAAATTCTCCGAATAGTACACCTGAATTACTATATTTTCATCGTCGGCTTCTTGTTTAATTTGTTTAAAATATTGACTTTGTTGTCGTTTTGTCCATACGTGTACCAAATAATGTTTGGTCGTTATAAATTGATTAAAATTACCTTTGCATTGTCCACAAGCAGATATCATACATTTATGATTATTTTCATCACAAACAAGGCGAGATGTGAATGTTGATAAATCGTGACAATAATTTCCATTAACATGTTTTGATAACGCTTGTAAAATTAAATTAATGTTTTCATATATAATACAAATGCATACACGATGTGCCAATGTGGATTTATATAACACATTTTTTGGTCTTAATTCGGCAAATTTTGAACGCGAAATTTGAACTCCTGAAACAGGAAGAATTAAAAACAAAACCACGGATGTCGCGAAAATCAGATTGTATACCTGGATTGTCATTTAAAAATAACTGATGAATTTCCCGTATATCGAACAGTAAATGACGCTTGTACAATGCATATTTTACACCATTTCTTTTTACGGCTATTGTATCTCGTCGTCCTGGTGCTTGGTACGAAATATCATCACGCTGATACATTTCAGCAATATTCTGTTTTATTTTATCAGGAATTGTTTGTTATTGACGAGGATAAGTGGGCTTAGATAATAAATTCATTGATTGGGTTACACATTTAATAATATCGTATTGTTTTGCTAGATCTTGAGGAAACGCATTCATTAGTTTCTTAATAGCTTTGAAAATAGTTTGTTCGTTTTATACGTTGATGGAAGTCTACTTATTTTTGTTGGTTTTTTCCTGTTATGATACAGTTGTTGATATCGTTTGTTACAAGCATTATACTTTTTCTTGTCATTACCTTTTAAATTTCTTCGATAATTTTGTTTCCTGACACCATCTTTCTGTCTGAGTGCAAGATCTAAACCTTTTTTTTTCAATTGGCGCGAAATTTTCTCTGCCTATTGCCATTACTCATTGCCATATCTCAAATAAATCTGTCTGATTATCGTAAAATGTTTCAAATATAATAACTTTATACCTAAAAGGGATGGCGTTCTTATCTTTTTTTAAGAAAAATTTAACTCCTTCAAACGTAAGTCCGTAACGCTTTTCCCAACGAAATAAAAAAGGAAAAAAGAAAACTTTTTGTGCTATCAGATAGAACAAGCTCTGTTCTTTTCTACAGTTAAACTCAAATTGAAATATACCATAATTATGACGCTATTACTAAAATACTGAATTTCTCGTTACGAACTTACGTTAAAAATGGCCAAATACAGTGGCCAAGTATACACTCGTTTATGATGCAAGAAATTTGTTGCGCTATAGAAATATAAGATAAATTTATCATCCATCTTAGTAGCTATTACTTGTTTTTAACAAAAATTATATAAAGTTTTCGTAAAAATTAAAACAGACAAACAGTCATTAGACATCAAATTTTTCTTCTTCTTCTTCCTACAGTAAGCTGCTAGTATAATCTCAGCCGCGTGACACTTGAATTGGCCTAACATTTATTTTCATGTAATATCGAAGCTGTTCTGTAAGATAGACCACTTAAATTTTTCTAAAGATACTTTTCTTCTTTGGCCAAGCAAGCAGACAATTACGTGAACAGGCCGATATACTGTATAAGAAAAGGGTTATGAGTTAAAACAAAATACATCAATAAATTCTCGAGAAATCTCGCATCTTTTTATCATAAGCAGAAAACTGTCGAACTGATGGAAAGGCATAGATTAGCTGATTACTACAGGTCGCTTATTTGCCAATCCCATAGTTTTGCAGCTTAGGAAAGTTTTGAAGACTAAGACATCGTGATACCTCAAATATTACACCAAGAATTCTCAACTAATTTCAAAACCAAATACATCGTTTTGTAGAGAATGACATTCTGCATTTTTTGGAAGGGATCAGCTTTTAATGTTGACAAAACATCGTACTTCTTGAATCATTTTTAGCTACCCAGGACAATGATTACTACAGCGGTAAATGGCAGTATACTACAGTTTATGATGATGGATACTGTAGTATACGTCAAAATACGAGCTGTTTACGACGAAATACGATGCCGTCTACCGCGGAGAAGGATTACGACGTCGTATTTTATCTGGAATGGATATGTATTTCGTCATATTGCGACGTATAATGTAGACATAGGTTGAGGGCATATTTTGGGGGGTGGACACCCCCTTAATCAAGAAGCATCATATGTAGCATCTGCATGTATAGAAAATACCACATATGATGGAATGAAATGGGTATGTAATCCAGATTATCGCTCGACTAAAAGTAAACGTCAGTGCATGCATGACAGAGGTTCGTTTTGCTGCCGCAATTATTAACGGATAAAAGAAAGGGAAATGGCAATGTGGACAAAACACACATAAAAAACATGAAAAATCCTGTAGTAATAATCATGAAATTTAATCGGTGAAAAATTCTTTCTGTTTTTCTTGTTACTTAGTATTTGAACTTGATAAAGAAGTATCCTATCCACACAGTGTGCATTTTTTCAGAGGCCAGGCGGACATTTGCTACAGAAGCAGTCCGAAAGTCGATAAACACCTTTCCATAGGTTTTCAGATATGCTCTTTCCAATGGCGTGCTTTACAAACTTCCAAGAGACTTTCATCTGAGTTCTCCAGAGATCGGCTCTCTAGAAAACCCACACATAAATACTCTGAAACTTTGTTAAGCACGCCATTGAGAAGAGCATATCTGAACATCTGTAAAAAGGTGTGTATAGACTTTCGGACTGCTTCTAGAGCAAATATCAAAATCCTTAGCCAAAATTGTCACGCTATGCTTCGACTCTAGCGTTGCGTTAGATCCAACAAGTTTTTGCTAAAAAGAACCTACTAATCATACATCATTCGATGCAGTTTCTTGCGTTGATTCCGAATATGTAGTTTTTGTTGAATAAAAACGTTTTCGAACCGAGAAAAATGGAAAATATCTGAAAAACTCAGGTTTTTTGGGAAACCCGCTGTATGCTTCAGAAACATTTGCGCACTCACCATAGATGCAGGGCATATAGGAGAACGTTCTATGAAAGTTTGGACCTTCGTTAACTTTCGCGCGCTCACTTTAATAAACTTAGCCCTTCGGAAAATCGCTTGAGAAAATGTTTTTTAATTTTCTCAGTTATCGTAAGTCTAGTTTAAAATTTTCTTTTTACTGATCTATAGCTGATGTCATGCAGATTTAAAATATATGGCGTTTTTTATTACAGCTTCATTGACTGCTGTGAAAATTTCATTTTTTTCACTTATACTACTATTTCAGGCTAATTTTTGATTAGCTGTTTTCCCGCGATACATAAATTTTGTAACAAAATTTGTTGTGTCACCAAATAGAGCATCACTTAAAGTATATTAATCACTATTTGAATCGTCGAAAAGTCGATTTTCATTTTTTCACCTAATGTCCGCCTGGATGCACACTGTGATCCAGCACCTTTACCTAGCGTTAACAGCCTCGTTTTGAAATGGGACTTAGATAATTCTAGTGAAGCAGCACTCATAGTCATGTTTTGTAGTTTATTACTCAACAACATTAGTTACACAAAGCACAGTGATAAATATTTATTTATAGAGCGATACAACGAATAAAGCTCGATTAAGATTGTTCGTGGATAAGGTGAAGTCAGTGGAATTTGTATTTGTATTATTTTAATGTTTAATTGTTAGTAGTTCTAGTTGGGTTTTTCTTCCTGTTGCTGCTGCTGATGTTTCATTGGTGACGGACATCCGTGGTAAATAATAGAATACTAAACGTTTTAATTCTTGTCTGAATATGGTTCCGGTTAATGTAAAGAGATAAAAACTTGTTGTATTATTGACGAACTGCAATAGATTTGAGAAATTATAAAGAAAATTTTCAAGATCTTTTCGTTCGTCACTTTTGACCACTGATGCTGTTAATACTGTATAGAATCTCTGTATTGAAAATGGTAATATAAACATTGTTGCAGATGCCACCTGTGCTAATAGCATAATCATTAATTGACGATCTCTATTCTTCGTACGAGAAGAAACCGCTACTGTTGTTGTTGGCAATGGAACCGTTTGTCTACCCACTAATCTCACATTACGAACTGTTAATAGACCAAAAATTAACATAAGCAATGGCGGTAGAAGCGCTAAACTGATTAATGTAGTGAAAGTATTAAATCTCTGACATGTTGGCGTTGTTCCTATACAATTGAATATTCCCAGTACCAAAGAGCCTTCAATACAATAAAACATCGGTGAAAATAATGAACATATAAGAATAGTCATTAAAATAATTGCACGTTTAGCTATTTTAACAGAGCTAAATGATCGAATTTGAACGTCTTTTGAACTTGCTACGTATCGATCCACACAAGCCAAAACAATAAACCATGATGTGAGTGTCAATGATGAAAAACTAAAAAATATTCGAAGTTTGCAATACAAGCCTAGTTGTGTTGGATAAATGGCATAGCTATCAACTATACGTGGACTAACAGCTAATAGTGCAATACAATTAGGGAATGTTGACGCAAGAAGATAGGTTGAAGTTGGATTTGTACGTAACGATTTTCTTGTAAATATCATCATAACCATTAATAAAACCATTGTCATATAACGATTTAATTGGTCTACTACAGATTGAAGTTGAGTTGTCGTCATTGGCGAATCTGATGACGATAGTTTTGGTATGAAAATAAAAACACATACAAATAAGTTCTGCTAGTACATGCAGTAAATGTATTATAGTACTTTGGTCTCAGATTCAGGATGAAAACTTGATTTTTTTCAGTTTTGATATTTTTTTCTCTTTCGTACTTTTTCTAATCAATTAAAGATATATTTGGTCTGATGTGGCTATGGTACGACAGAGGCCGCCACTAGCTACAATTAACGCTATTTCAAAGAGTGGTAGCTAGTCACGAAAATAAATAATTATTAATTCTATCTATAAATGTGACTTATCTCATCTTGATTTTTTTATTTCACTGTTACGTGTTTATTTCATTTTGACCAATCCACTACACACTCACACACTCTGGCTATCATTTACCAATAGCGTTTTGGTCAATCATTTCAATTGACTTAGCTATACGAAAAATGGATGTTGATTATGACAAGGATAATTATAGTCATGGTCATGGTGGTTTTTGACCAGGTGCTGGCCAAAAACGAAAGGAAGTGAACACATCAATTCAGGCAATGGTGAATGAAAGAAGAACTCGAGTTACACGTAGACAACAAATACCAAGGTACCAGATCCAATTGACAATGAATAAATGAATTAAAATGGTCACATCAAGGTGTTTCATCAACTTATCGTGATAAAGCAACTTTGGTTATATTTAACCTTATGTTAGAAAATGTTGAACTAACACAAGTAGAAGCAATTGCTATGGCTAGTCGATACTTAGCTCGTGGCCATTCTACGTTGGATACAATTGTGGCTTATTGGTATAGACATAAAGAGGTATATGTTGAATCAGGTACCAGAGGTGGATCATCAGGTCTACAATCAATAAGTTTTTTCACATCTTTACCTTACTTCATCATGACAACCATTGTGAATCGGCATGCTGAAGGTAAAACTACGATTATCAAAGATATTCAACAAATAATTGGTGATACATATGGTCAACAGATGGGCTATTGGCCAATATACTATCTTATACATGATAAAATGAAGCTATCATATGGTTTATTAAAAGATTGTACAAAATTATCACAGGATCCTGATCGTCTCAAACGTATTGGTCAATTTCTTATTAAATATGCTTTTGCCTTAAGTTTGGAAAGGAAAAATGAGGCACTGGTTTGTTATATGGATGAATCCTATGTGACTACCGGTCACCATCGGCATTATGGGTGGTACGCAGGTGCTGAAGACAGAAGCATTCGTACTGGTACTGGTGTTGGTAAAAGACTTATTTTAGTACATGCTATAACCACTGATGGTCTTCTTCTTCAAAAAAAAAAAATTCATCAGGCGACAGAATCATCTCAGCTGAATTAATATATGAAGGTAAAAATTCGTCTAGTGATTATCATGCAAATATGGATGGATATAACTTTCGGTTGTGGGTCAATCAATTCTTATTTCCTGCATTTGAAGCAAAATATGATCGTGACAAGAGAATGATATTTGTACTTGATAATGCTGCTTATCATAAAGAGAAAGGTGATGATTATGTCAATGTACAGCTTTTGTCCAAAACTGATATGATTAATCTTCTTTTATCGAAAAAAGTATGCAGTATACCGGTGATTCGAAATGGTCATACAATAGAATTTAAAGCTAATGAATGGAAATTGAATGGTCCTTTAGGTCCTTATAAAGAAGAACTGAGAATATACGTACAAAGTTGGATCAAACAATATCCCGAACTTCAAAAAATCTTATTAGAAAGATTATTCGAAGAAAAATATTTGACTGTGAAGGTCAATATGCCACACTTTCATTATCTTATTTTCACTCCACCATATTGTCCAGAAGTCCAGCCGATCGAATTGGTATGGGCCTATGTTAAAGGTTATGTGGCTAAAACGTTTACACCTTCCAGAACCCTTCACCAATTAGCTGATCAAACAAAAGCAGGTTTCGTTAGTGACGGAGAGAAACATGAAGGAATATCTGCTGAAATGGTATAAAATATGATTTCACATACTCATAAATACTGCAATATACTGATTCGTGATGATCCCGTATTGGAAGCGTCTGTAAATCATTTAAAGAATGCAGATAAATATGAGGAAGCAGACAAACAAGAAGAAGATGAAGATGTTGATGACATCAGCATGGATGTGTTGGATGGTACTGATTAAACTTTTATGAAACAAGGACATTTCGAACACTATCTGCACTTATTGACTTGAAAAGTATAAGCGATCAATAAAGATCTTATTTTCTATTCAAATCAGTTTTTATCTATATTAAATAAATAAGTTTTCAAAACTTAAAAAACTATATCACACCTTTTTAGACCTATATTTTTCCTTTTTTCTCCTGCAAAGTCAATTCGATAGTTAGCTAATATTATCGTACCATTTGATAGCCGGTGGTGTTCTCTAACAAACACCAGAGTATGGTCACTAAATAATAAAACAGCAATCGAGAGAAATAATTAACGAGACACACGCTTATCCTGAATTTGAGACCAAAGTACTATAGTATATTTTTTAAAACGCCAAAGGAACAGGCATTGTTAAGAGAATTCAAAAAATATGCCGTTATAAAAAAGTGAAAAACTAGCTGTACCAGTATAAGGAAATAAGAAAACAAAAAGTTTCTCCATAAAGTTATAACCTCTTGGAGGCCAGACATGTTTTAATTCAAAAATATTTTTATAAACCACATAATCCATTATTTTTACCTTATAACAATTTAGATCCTTATCAAAAAAGCTATTCCACGACAAAGCTAATCTCAAAAAAATTTCTCATTTTGGGTTACAACAGATTTTATTTTACCAAAGACGGGATCTTGTGGAAATGTCTTACCATTTACCACAGAACAAAATCAGCCACACTATAAGTTATAAAAATTAGAACTACTTGGTATCTCTCATATAGCGGTTCTTCTTTGATTTATAACTTATGTTGTATAACTTTTTATTTGCTGCTATTATTCAGGTAAGATTTAAATAAGAATGAGCTATGACTTTGATGAGACGCTCTTATCACCTTATTATCACTTCCTTATAAACTTCCTACTAAAATCCAATCACCGTTTTATTTCGCAGAACCATATACTGTATAAGGGAAGCCGTCAAAACTATAAACGAATCATTCGGATCATTTGTAGAATAATGTGAAGCGCTCCTCTGTGATATTGGTATAAGAGA
>CAJNOQ010003568.1:0-19877 GCA_905250885.1 Didymodactylos carnosus
TGATGTTTTGAACTCGTTCCGATGTTTCTTGAGTGAATAGTGAATTTCTTAATATTAGATGAAAACAGCGTGCATACCCTAATTTTCGTAAAACTGACTTTTCGGTTGATTATTAAAATTTTTTCTCAAAACAAATATTGCCGCGAGACTCAGCATGGTCGATTACCCATAGTCCATTCGTCCTCAAGGCTACCAATAGTCACCGGATGCCAGTCCTGGGACTCGAAGGAAATCCGATACAACGCCTGAACCGAGGAAAATCAAGGTCTCACTTCACTCCCATTTTGAAGAGAACACCCCGGCCTATCAGTCTATGAAAGAAAAGCAAAATAATCTTATTGGAAAATTTTTATAGACAGCCTGGTTTCTCAAAGATTTCCTAGGAAACCTGTGTCAGAAAACTGTCCTGAAAACAGTGTTGGTTATGAAAACATGCCTCCAAGTCTCCTTTTTCGAACGCCGAAAATCGGAGCTCTCTAGCTCTTTTCTATCAAAAGTTACTGTTGAATTAGAAGCACATGTCCGCCTGCTCTAGCAAAACTTGCCCACTGTGAGGGGGGCTTAAGAAATCATTAGATGAATCTAATTGATCAATAAAATGGCGATTTTGTTGGATACACTGGTTAGCATGATAAAGGTACATTTAGGCATGTTCCAGTTAACTGTAAACCTGTAACTGTCATAACTGTAGACAATATTTCTAGAGTGGGTTAGTCTTTTACGATTTGCATACATTTTAAGAACAGAGACATCCTTAAAATGTATGCAAATCGTAGAAGACCAACTCATTTTAGACATATTGTCTACAGTTATGACAGTTACAGTTTTCACAGTTACAGTTAATCGGTAAAAAACTGTAACTGATGCATACCTAGGTACACTCAGAATTTCTTTGCAAAGAAGCACTATGCAAAACAAGAAAACTGTTGTCAAAAATTTCATTTATTTATCGTATTCAATGTCTTGATCATTTGTTGCTCGTAAGTTCAAATTTATTATCACACACAGGATTCAGATTTTTTATTCGAAACCTTTTTTTATTATATTTTTCTTTATCAAACCGTACAATACCCATGCAACCTACTATGATCCTCATTCGTTAGAACCCTAATTTTTTTGCTAATTCATTAGTTCTTGCATTTAGAATGCAAGATAATTTAAAATTTTGACTTTTTCTTATTATGATCAAGCATTAAAAGGCTTGTGTGAATGAGTCAGATGCAGCAGTACTGTTTCACCTGAAGACAAATCTCATCATGACAAAGAGAGAAAAGAAAAACACAATGATATTCAAGCTTTTCTCTTTTTATCCTACAACGTTTTTAAAATCTATATAAACGATATTAATCTTTAATTTGGGATAAAATCATTTTTCACAGCGCTAAAAAAGCATTAAACATGAAACAGCAAGTTTTTGTTTTCGTTGTTGCTTTAACCGTCCTTCTTACCAAATATTGTCACTCTCACTCGGAACAGCAGCCAAAAGGTTTTCCAAAACAATTTGTTGCTATATTAAATCAGACATCCTATTTAAGTTGGAAAGATTCTAATGCACCAGAACAATTAATTTATGATTCCGTTAATCAACGTGCACGATTTGATATAAAAGGTTGGAGAGCTAAACAAAATGAAACATATATGATACAATATAAACCAAACGGAGCTGAACATGGAGCAGTAAGTAATGTTAGATGGGTAGAAAGCGGCCAAGTCAAAGCTCTTTAACTACTACGCTTACTTGTTTCTCGATGACGTGCCTACCAGTCAAACTTTTGGTAGAATTTCGGAAGTAAGGCTGTTGCGGAAGTTTTTTCACAGTTCGATGTCCTAAACTCTCTTTTGTCAGAACACCGAAAAATTCAGTAGAGCGTTATCGCTTTTCTTTCAAACGTAATTCAAGAACCAATAATACATCGTTTAATTATCTTCTTTGTTTTAGCCGGCATCAGAAGGTTATACATTGTTTAACTTTAATCCTGATTATCCAGAACTGACCAAAGTAAGCCTTAGTTACCAAACTTAAAAATGGAACCAGCTTTTTCTTTAAGGGTAATTGTTGGTATAATACCCGCCCAATAAACGATTTCGGTGCATTTCCATATACATGGATCACTGTTGGCGGTGATATTGATATAAAACCATGGTTTCCATTACCAGATAATTTAGTTTATAAAGGTGCTGAATGGATTCCAGAATTAAAAATTGATGCACTTGTAAGTCTATATAAGAAGCATATCACTCTGTCAGGGTCAGACATTGCTGTGGATTCTCTAGAGATATGATTCATCTGACATATGTGATTTAAAACAAAGTGATATTGGTAAAGTACCATGTTTAAGCTATTTTGAAAGAAATAATGGCACACCAGTTAAAACAATACAAGCAAGAGCAGCAGTCGGCTCATTTGATAGTGACGAGTAAGTAATTACCACAGAGAAATACACTCGAGATGGGTCAAACTCTGGGTCTAATTTAGAAGTTTAGTCTTTCACACGGATCAGAGGTCGGCCACTCGAGACACTTACAAAAATTGACAGTTTAAAGCAAACTTTCGTAGTAAGAAGTATAGTCACTGTACTTCTGACTATGAAACTCAGAAAGTTAGAGTCTTACGCTCTGAGTTTTTGCTACTAACTATCCTGATAAATAGCTTTAGAAAACCGAAAAACATGCAAAATTGCATACGTCGTCTTTATTTCGTGTCGGCCAGGGCAGAGCCCAATCACCAGAAAACACCTTGCGTTGTTCTCCGGAGACTATAAGAACGGTTTTAGAATTTTGAATATTTTTTATGCCAAGAAAAACCATTGAGCACTATGACAGAAAACGTTGTTGATCGAAAGATCGGTCTCAAAATGCCAAGTTCCTTCCTGATTTGTTCTAAAGGGTTCCCTCGTCGCCAGCGGCATTAGTGGAACCTAATAATTTGCTGTAAAGCCATAGATACATCAGAAGATCCTCTCCCCTAACAGAAGACCTCCCTCGAGTTAGCGAAGCAAAAGACAGATTTGAAGAAGTCCTTAAAAAATGTTGGCTTTATGAGAATGTTTGCAGTTTTATTATTTTTGCACTTCTCTGAATATGCATTTCTGTAGTTGAAGCGCAATAATATTTTCTTTCACTAAACGAAACAAAATGCAGTCAAATACAGCGGTTTTGAACTGCGTGTTTTATTGATGAGGGTACCGAAAAATATGAGTTCTCTAAGGGACACAATAGAAGACTCTCTAAAATTTGTGAACGATAAGACAGAATAGAAGACCCCAGCTCTTCTAATGTGCACGTCCCTTTAGTCTCGATCGATGCATCGATTTTTCTTGGATAATTCACTTATCAGTCGTTTTTCTTTGCCTAGCCTTCTGCAGAACTTGTGAACTTAGCACATCTTCTTTCCTTTCGGCCCTTCTATCTACTTGAAAAATTTGAGTCATCTCTCTGTCTCTAACCCAAAACGTTCTTCACAATTTTGTAGGTATACATCGGTCTTTTATTTATCATTTATAAATAGTATTCCGTCAGAAGCTGAATCATTATTTAATTTACCTGCACGATGGCCATCAACATGTGGTAATGCTAATAACGGTAATCTTCTGTTTTATTCATCGTACGTGTTTTACTAGTATTTTTTCAACGGCTTAGGTTACTCAAAATCACCAGTACGTGGTTTTATTGTTACACCAGATGGTGGCCTTGATAATTTTACATTGGCATTACAAACACCTCCCGTTCATTCACTGGGGGATGAAGTAACAATCAGTTTTAGACCAAAACCAGACTGGTATTACAACGGTACAGAATGTTCAAAGTTCACGGTTGACAGTAATCCAAAAATTATTTTTACAAAAGAGAATTGGAATAAACCACAACGTGTTGATATGACATTTTCGGGATATGGTTGTTGTACATATGAAATTGAAGGTATGGGTGGTAGTTATGAATGGCAGTATCAAGAACAAACATTTGTTGTTTATGGTTGTAATGGAATCGGCGGATATGGTTGTAATGGAAAAGAACCATGTGGGGCTTAAAATGATAGTATGTTTTGTTGTTAAAATAACGTTTTTGAAATAAAATTCACTAGACAAAACTTTCGACATAAACAAACGTTATACTGGAAAGAACCGACTCCACTTCTATTATTAAACGACTCCGATCAAACAAAACTACTGGATGGGCTTGTTTTTTAATCCTTATTGTCGTATTTATTTTATGATAATTAGAAAAACTATACGCTAGAAAAGAATTAGGTAAAGCCGGTTATATAAAAATGAAGGAAAATTTTTTTCCTAAAAATGAACGAATTTACAATTTAATAATTTTTTGAAGCCACAACATGGTTAGCTTGAAGCTGAAGACTATCCGAATGTTAGTGTAGTTATTCTTTATTGCTTTTGCTAATGTTCTGCCACTTTTACTTCACCGTTTGCAGAATTTATTTACTTATCTAATTCTTTTCAACTTGTCTTATACATCAAACCTTCAGCTAATGCTTTAGCACCTCCATGTATAACTTGGTTATTACTTAAATCTAAGCTTTCGAGCGCTTTATTTCTTTTGAATGCTTCCACAATAGTTTAGCCAACGTCGTTGGATATCCCAATATCATTCATAACCAACATTTTCAAATTTTCATTTCTTTTAAGGAATATTATGCAAAAAAAGATCGGTTTCTAAGTTAAAAACCACATATCTACCTGTTCCATGGAAAAATGCACATTGTATCCGCCTCACGGCACACATACAGTCTGCATGAAAAAAAGACTCGTGTAATAAATAATTCATATTTATCTGACAAATAGTACAAAGACATGAAAAAAGAAAAGAAAAGTTCATCGATTTACTTGAAGTATTTTATTTATTTACTCTGTTCGACGCAAAAGCTACTGCGTATATATGTCGTGCCGAAGTTTGTAGAGTTATAACTTGCGACAAACAATTTTACCGAAGTTATTTTAGGCGAGTCAAAACTTAGTGATTACTTGATTGACAATTAGAGATGGGCATCGGGACCAAAAAAATTTTCTGGTCCCGGTAAAAGATTTGATGGCCGTTCCATCACCTTCACGGTTAAAATATCATTTGGCCGTGGATTTTGTAGAGAAATGTTTCCTCTTTCAGATTATATATTCTAAAATATTTCGCGAGTCTCTTTTATCAATCAATTTAGCAAATACATGACCGGGACCAAGATCATCGGGACCGACCGGGACCAATCTGGTTCCGGTCATTGTATTTGTCAAATTAATTCGTAACGAAGGTCTGTGGTATATTTTAGAATATATAATCTGAAAGAGCAAACATTTCTCTACAAAATGCACGGTCAAATGATATTTTAACCGTGAAGGTGATGGAACGGCAATCAAATCTTTTACCGGGACCAGAAAATTTTTTTGGTCTCGATGCCCATCTCTATTGACAATACTATTATCAAAATATATATTTAAGGTTTAATTTTCAGGTTTAATTCAAAAAAAATTAGAACATACATAAAATGAAGATAGTTTGATACATTAGAGGTTATTTATTATCACATGTTGTTGTATGACGACATCGAGAATTACAGAATACATTTAATTATATTTAAGTCGAGTTTCATGTACAGAATACATTTACATCTATTTGTTTTACAACCCTTTACCCCTTTACAATCACATTTTAATATTCCTTGCCCACCATGAATGAATGATGTTGGTACACCTGATGCTTTGGATACTTGCTGATAACTATAATAACCAACTAAAGCACCTTTTTCGGTACCTAATTTGTATTTGTCATGTTTAATTTCCATTATAACAGGATGTAACGATGTTGATGTCAAGTCAACTTTTGGTTCGTGATCAAATAAAACCGAGTATCGACTATGTTTTAATACACGATGATTACACGAATTCTTTTGAAATGGCACAAATCGTAAACCTTCAGACTAGGGGTGACACTTTTCTAGTTACTCAGTAACTTCACTAGTCAGTTACTTCGTTACTACTAACAAACTTAGTTACAAGTTTTACTAGCAACGAGTAACTCATTTCGTTACTAGTAACTAAGTAACGACAGTAGTTACTCGCTACTAGTTACAAGTAAAGTAACGGTAAAGTGCCACCCCATACTTGAGACCATTTTGTACAGTTATTTTCTCCAATCCACGATCCTAGATATACGAAAAAACTATAAATACACATCATTTCTTAAATACAAGAATCAATACATCTCCTAACCAGGAAATTAGCGTTGTTGTTTCTTCTTCTCCTTGAGCCTATAATACCAAATCATTTCTAAAATCGATAAATTTAAAGCTTTTCGGTATCCCTCTCTTCCAAATAACAAATCTTCTTTTTATTCTTCTCTTTCTTTCGTGGAAATAAACTGCAATTCCCAGTACTTTAATTATATTTTCAAAAAAATTGACGCCGTATAAATATATTTCTGAAAAGTTTTTCAAGTCTAAAATACATTTTCTGCCACTTATGGAGCTCACGGTGCATAACCTCACCTTTTTTTTCAAAAAAAGAACGTGCAACTACCAATCTACCTTTCTGTTTATCTACTTCTTTCCAATATTTTGCCTTTCTGTACTGTATTCAACTGACAATGAATAAAGAAAGCCAAAAATCACTCATTAACAATGCTTATTGAACCGTGTTATTAAGCGTGTAGTCACCATTAAAAATACTATTAATATAAGACTGTAATGGGAAATAATATTGGAAGACTGTTGCCATCGTCAAAGCCAAAACATTTAATTCAATTATGTCAGCAGAAAAACTTTCCTTCCATAGGACTTACAGCAGAATCACATGATTATAAAGACAAAGCTACCATCCCTCTTATTTGGCTTGATAAAAATCTTGATGTGGCAACGAAAGATAAGCTGCAGGAATTAAGCAATGATGTTCTGTATTATACTAGACCAGAACCCTGTATTCAACACATTCTGTCGACCGAACGCGCATCACGAATATTTTTAGTTATATCTGGTAGTTATGCAAATGAAATGCTGTCACAAATATCTCGAAATGTCAATGCAATATTTATTTATTGTTTTAATCCATCAAAATACGAACCATTATTAGAAAAATATCCTCGATTAGTCGGTATTTATACGCACTTGAAAGAACTCGTGAAAAGTATTCGAGAAAAGATGCACACAGTCATAGAGCGATCATCACAAGTATTCAGTTGTTATGAATTGAAGCAAAAATCAATACGAGATTTATCAAAAGAATCATTATCATTTTTATTTTTTCAATTAGCAAAAGGAATTCTATTAAAACTGCCTCGAACAGATGATTCAAAACAAAAAATGTTAAATGAGTGTCGGTTCCATTATCAAGATAATGAAGAAGAATTGGCTCTTATAAATGAATTCGAGAAGAATTACACAGCTGCAGATGCTATTCATTGGTATACAAAACAGTGTTTCATATATAAATTAGTTAATAAAGCTCTTCGTACTGAGGACATTGAGCAATTGTATACATATCGATTTTATATCACTGATCTGTCTACTGCTCTTACTCGGGAATATGAAGAATTTAAACGACAGAATCATATTGATTCAATAAAAGTCTATCGTGGAGTGATATTCTGCTCTGGTGAACTTGAAAATTTACAAGAAAATGTTGGAAATTTAATTTCGATGAACGGATTTCTATCAACTAGTCTATCACGTGATATTGCACTCAGTTTTATTCTCGATACATCGTCGAAGAGCAAAGATTCTGTAAGTGTTCTGTTGGAAATTGCTATTGATTTTCGCTTAGAAACGGTCATATTTGCTGATGTATCCAAGTATAGTTTATTTCCAGAAGAGGAAGAAATTCTTTTTGACCTTGATGCATCATTTGAAATTTCAACTGTGAAACAAGAAAAAGATATTTGGACTGTCTACCTAAAAGCGACAGATAGAGGAGGCGACGTAGCTTTTAAATATATAATAGGGAACGATATAACAGAAACATTTTTATTACTTGGAAAATTGGTAGGTGGAATGGGTAAATATACTGCACAGTCAAATGAAGTTCCATTTATGATACTCGATGGTATTAGACATTTACATGGAATAGCTTCTGTTTTCTTTGAGGAGAAAGGAGATTATGACAAAGCATTGGAATTTTATATGGAAGCATTAAAAATGGAAGAGAAATCGTTGCCTCCCTCTCATCCCGAAATAGGTCATAGTCTTCACAATATTGGATTGTGTTATTACAAAAAATATTATTATACACAAGCACTTGAATATCAAATGAGAGCACTTCATATACGTGGAGAGAATTTTGATAATCTTCAAATGATTGGTCTCATTTATTATAAACAGGGCAACTGGGAGAAAGCATTAGAATTCATGAATGAGGCATTAAAGTTTCCTAACAGAAATATGAGTAGTGTTCTGAACACAATGGGTGTTATTTATCATAAAAAGGGAGATTTAATTTCTGCAATGAAATATTATCAGCATGCTGATGCTCGAAAAAATATGGCTGGTATTTACTTTTCTCAAGGAGATTATGATAAAGCAATAGAAATTTTTAAAGATTCAGACCATCCAAATGATATTCATAATCGAGGTCTCATTTATTATCGTTTAGGAGAGTTAGAGAAAGCTCTCTCATGTTTCATCAAGGCACTGGATCTAATGCCAAATGAAGCGACTATTCTTGTTAGTATTGGAAATGTTTATAAAGAAAAGGGCAAGAATAAGAATGCATTAGATTATTATCAACGAGCCATCGAAATACAAGAGAATAGTAAATCATGGGAAATCGTTCAGACATTTAATAATATTGGGCTCATTTATTACACACAAAAGGAGTATAATTTTGCAATGAATTATTTTATGAAAGCTTTGGATTTAGTTGATTTGACTGAAATAATTGATAAAGCACATATTCTGAATAATATGGCAATGATTCATTACCAACAATATGAGTTAGAAACCTCTATCAGCTATCTCAAGAGAGCATTGATTATATATAAGAAAATATTACCTTTAAATCATTCATTCATTAAAAGAACATTGTATAACATCGAGATTGCATGTGAGAAGCAGACTCTAATGGGCTATACAGTTTTATAAATTGAAATAGATTTCGTAGTCGGTTCTGAAGTTACAGGGGGCCCGCTGCTTTTGCGGAGTACTGTAATTATTTTTTTTCTCAACCAAATAATGTCAGTAAGCCGAGAAAACCTCAGGACATATACCTTGAAGTATCCTCTACAAACTGGGAACGTTGGGCGAAAATCTAAATGGGGACTGCCGGAAAGAATTCGATGTTAATATACTTGACATAGAATTGGCTATTATCGGGGATAACTCATTTAAATCTGAATTAAATTGCAGATATCATCGACGACAAGTTGAGATGGACATACAGGCATTGAATTCATCAGATCTATAGCTTTAGCTATACAAGTTGCATATGTATCTAAAACACTTTTCAGGCTATTATCAAATGCTTTGCTAACAGATGCTGATTTAATTGTCCAGTATGCGTTGCAAACGCTTATTCACGTATTTGTTGACATGTTGCTGATACAATGGTACCGGTCGTATTTATAAACATTTTCTAACAGCATTTATCTATTGTTGGTCGGTTATACTAAATTTATTACATCGTGTATTGTACAATTCATAAAATCTAATTGCTTATGTCATTGCGTAATCAGCTGATGTATTAAAACATCTATGTTTTTCTTCCAAAAAATTTGGACGCCAAGTACAGTTTATGTCATCTGGACTAGAACGCTCAGGTGAAATAGTAGAAACTAGCGTACCGCTTGTACTTGTGGTAGGTATTCCTTCATGTAAACAAGACTTATATACAGGACCTTATGTAACGTTGCAGATTTCTAGCATACATTGATAATAACAATACGTAGCTGATGAATCAACACGTTTATATCTTCCTTTCGATTTTTGCGGCATGTAAGCATTAGTTATACGGATGCCACATTGTTTGTTATTGTATGAAGGCGGATTTATTATAACTCCATTAAGGAAACGAGACAAACCACTGGTACGATTACTATCTGTGTGTACGACTACAAGCACACAAAATCAAGTTACGAACAAAAAATACAACAGCATATCCTATTCCCAAGTGTCTTTTTTTAACCTTTACGTAGTAAACAGAGTATGTTAGACTGTCTTTAACAATGTCATTCAATTATTTATACAAGTATTTACGTTTCGAAGAAAAACAGACGTATACTAATGTAGTTTACACACGTATGAAAGAACATTGATCACTAGACAAAAGCGACTTGTACTTATAAAGAGAAAAAAGTTCACATGTATTATGCAAATAAAAACATTCACTTTCTCTCTTGTCATAAGTTGAGTAATTATCAATCATTTGTTTTATAAGAAAAACACAAACCCTTATGATTACATGATACAGAGATGGACTTCGATTTCCGATTATTATTTTGTTCGAATTCAGATTGGCAAACGTTTTTTAATTAAGTAAATAATTAAGTTAAATGCGTTTTGAAACTAAAATAATTTTTGAAAATTAATACAGGGTCTACAGTGGTGTTTCTCAGCTCCTGAATGTGATGTCTTGCAGAGGGAGGTTCACTGACTCACTTGTAGCGATGCGAATTCAACAAAAATCGATCTGAAAGCCTAAAACCGTGCAGTGCTCTAATCGAAAACAAAATTGCTGTGGTTTGAAAGTTGAACAATTGATAAGAAAAATGTTTAAGATGATTCGGTTCTCAGTTCGGTTTTTTAAGCCGTGCAAGTGCTCTATGGCGAGTTTCACGTCAACAACCGAAGAAACCAAAATGATGAGAGTTCACATCACTGCTAGCGAATCAGTGAGACATTTTTTCACGCAGGACATCACCTTTAGGAGAAAGAGTCCAATGTAGACCTTATATTTATTTTGAAAAATTATTTTATTCTTCATCGTTCAAACACTTCTCACTTTAGTTCTTTGTTTCCATGCGTATTTTTTCTCTTATTTTTTGCAGCTTGTCAGTCACAGCCAATTAAACTGGTCTGCGTCTGGGTTACGTCAGAGAAAAACGTCGGGCTTTGGAGCGGATTTCGGGGCTACAAAATTCGACCCTGCTGCTTTCTAGAGAGCAGTGGGATGGTTCTGCCAAAAAAGTTTTTGGGCTCTTCTAAAAAAGATGCTTCTTTAAAGAGCGAAAGACACAAAACAGAAACTTTTCTGAAAGCAGGGGAACGATAACCATCCCCACAATCCCCAGTACGTACGCCCTGGTTAAATTAAATCAATTCCCTTACCGAACGAAAGGGTTTAGAAAAAAATAATATCTGCGTATTAGCGGGTGAGTGGTGTGACCATCTGTATATTTCCCCTTATTAAAATTAATAATCAGTGTGACGCCCATTGGCATTCCTCACCACCTGAATACGGTACGGATACGAACATAAGAGATTTTCGAATAGTTCCACGTTTGATTCCGTATTGGTCAGAACATCTATGAGATGCTTTTCTAATGTCTCTTGCTTATAACGATTCTCGACGGTTTCCAGTAATAGTTTTCGCTCAACTTCCTCATTAATTTTTGTTCCAATGTGTTCAGCGGCATTCAGGTCAGGTGAATTGCCAGGCCATATGTCATTACCCCAAAAAGTGATATCGTTCTCTTTAAGCAAATGTTGCGTCATGTTTGCACGCATGCATGGCGCTTTGTCATGGACAAATACCACCTGATCAAGATCGATTACATTTTCTTCGTCCTTGAGAAATTGACACACGTGCTGCATCAGAATAACGTCACGGAAGTATTGACCAGTCCAAGATTCACCCTTCTCTTTTATTACCCAGTGCAGCTTTTTGGCTGTAAAAATGATGAAAATACCGATGCATGCTTGATTTTTCACCATTTCACGATATCTTTATATCGTCTTCAATATCTTCAATACTTCTTGCCCAAACTCTATCATTTTGATAATTTGGCCTGCGAATAGTCCAGACATAAAATTCATCCGACGGTGCGAGATGGAGAAAATCCTCTTGAGTCCAGTCTCTTAGCCAATCACAAAGCCATAATCGATCCGAAATATGGGTTTCGGTTTTTAAGGGCTTCGGAATAACATGAAATGGTTTCAGTCCTTCCCTATGACGATAATTATCGATTGTTTTTGGTGTAACATATTCTTTGTAACATATTTCTGTCACAAATCGCGTACTACGACGAATTTTATCTGCAATCCACTGTCGAGTAATAAATGTTGCGCCATCATCTCGAGCTTCACGAAAAGCGATACATTCTGTCGAAGATTCTTTGCTATTCTGAATCGTAGGTACCAGCCATTTTCAATTACTTTAATTAACTTCAGTCAGTGAAAGGATCGATTGTTTTTGTCTGTCTTTCTTATATATGTCTCTAAAAGACTACTTTTGGTACAGTTTTTTCAGAGATTTGCTGTCCTTGTTATAAAAATATTTTTCGAACCGTTACAATTTAGTATCAGAAGAACACATTTTTTCCGCGCTTTCATTTGGTATAAAATTCATTATGATTGCTGTTTGTTAGCATAGAGTTACCCCCGTGGAAAAACATTTTTACGCACCCTGTACAGGCAATTAAATTTGTCGATTTACAAATGAATGGTGCATCAAAGTGTTTGAAACAAGAAGAGATACAAATAAATTTTTGTACAGCAGCAGTCATTTATTTAATAAATGACTGCTGCTGTACAAAAATTTATTTTTATTCGCTTGTTGGCTCTAAATCGTAATCAAGGAAGAGATATATTGCTGCGATTCAACTATTGTCGTCAAAAGTTGTTTTGGCGAAGAAACATTAACTGTATACACATATGGACATCGTTTAAGTGATAAAGAAGCGCAACTTATATCTATACTCAATGTTAATTTATCAAATAACGATGCATATTTATTATATTGGATATAACAAAAGATGAGTATTGTCATAGTTTAGTACAAAATATGTATGGTTATGCCAATTCCTACATAAAAACATTAACAAAGTATATTTTTAATTGGTCTGAACAGCAACAAAAGAATTAAATGTTGCAACAATTAATAGCAATGTTAGCAAGAGCGAAGAAAAATTAGATTTTTTAACTGTAATTTCTTTTTTATTTGTAATAAATGTGAGTGAATATGAAAGTAAAAATAGGATCTATATTAGTATGAGAACTCTCCACCTGTAATGCACAGCAAAAGAATTGTTGTGGATATAGCACTTGTCATTCTGAACAAATTTTTTTCCAATATTAGTATTGAAGCGAAATCCATCGAAATTTTTTCCTCTAAAACGTTCACTTCTCACTTCAATTGAGATGCACGAAAAGCAGACTTACAGTGGAATTTATTTTTCGACGTTCTGTACACCATTCGATAGAGAATTTGAAGGCGATCACGAATATGTGTTTCCTGATTATTCTGAGTCTTCTATCCCGTCGAATAATCCGAGAAACTCCGAAGGAGTCAAAAATCTGATTTTTCGCCTCTACTTTTAAAGCTGAATTTTCCAGGTTCCGTTACAACTTGGACTATTCAAACTAATATATTCTTATGCAGCTTTGAAAACTGAATTAGAAGGTGGCCTGAAAGCCAGGCACATCGAAAGCGAACTAATCAAAAAACTCCACCCGATTTTGCAAAGTTTTCACAGGTTTTTCTTGAGATGCTAGAGCCAATATTTTTAGATGACTTGATTCGCTAGACGCTAAGCTAAAAAGTTATACGCGCAGATTTTTGAAATTCCTTTTAGTTGCTGAGAAAAATCATTTTTTTCCGAAAAAGTCGGAATTTTGCCTGTAATTCCCAATTTTCTCGATCAAAACTCAACTTTTGAGCAATAAGAATATCAAATTTAGGATCAGGATCAAAAACTGAGTCGAATGACGTGTATTTATATCCTGTCTGACTACTTTGATGTTTTTCGAATTTTTACGGTGAAAAATTACCGACATTTTCACACAAAACTGAAAATCTACTAAACATTTCGAAATACACATCAATCGACTCAGTTTTTGATCCTGAACCGCTATACCGGTTTAGATAGCATGAAGCTGTTATCAAGTGGCACATCGTAGTTCATATTCTACAGAGTAGGGTACTGGAAGAGAAATTTCAAATGGAGCTAATGCAAAATATTATTATGTTAATAGCATTCCATCGGAAAAAACATTCAACGAATATTAGCTGAGAAACTTCATGGTATATAATAGACTCATTGATCTTTCTTCTGAAAACCATGAGCAAGAAGTGAACAACTGTTTTCGTTTTATCTTTTCTTCTTTTGACTTAAAAAGATTTCATGGTGACTCTCTCTCTCTTTCTTCTTCTTTGTTCTTTTAGCAACAAAAATCGAATGTTCAATGGTAACAAAAAAAATTTGTGGATATTAGAGTTCTTATTAATAAGCATGCAGAAAAAAGCAAAAATATAGTCATGCTTTTAGTAAAAGCAAATAAACAGACAAATATTATTCAAATAAGATTATTAAAAAAGAAAAACGAAAATAAACATTATAAAACCATTTTTGTACGCTTATTAAAAATCATCAGCACGCTAAAAAGGACAGTAGTTTTAAATCCATATTGACAATGACTTATATCTAAAGAAATATTCTATTAAAAACGGTTTATTATGTTTTGTTACAAGCATTAATTTTAATTTTTCTATTTGATCAATATGATCATTCTTTGCTCATGATATTAAACATTCATTCATATAAAAGAAATGTAATTTTGATAATTTTTCAATATACTCCGTTATTATAGATGTACATTCATCATAACTGAGATAATAAAGATTAATTAATTGTAGAGTTAACGAAACTAAATTTGGAAATAATTTAGCGACTATATTATTATTATTTTGTCTATTAAAATAATTTTCTTTTTGATTTATTTTTAGTATTAAATATTTTATTTTATAGAAAGAAGAACAATAATAACTATCTGGTAATTCAACAATATCTCTTATATTGATAGATAATTTCATAATAAATGACATTTTTATTAATAAATATTTCAGAACTTTCAATTTTGAGTAATTTAAATCTAACTGATCGATACTAAGTAACTGCTGAAGTTGTTGTTCTTGCTCTTGATCGATAATGACATTATAATTATCACATGCCTTAAATAAAAAAACAGGCAAAAAAATACGAAGTGTTAATCTTTGTTTTCAAAGAAAGGCTTTTCATGTATACACATTGCAATACTGCATATTGTATATGCTTCACTGGATCTGACAACTTATAAGAATAAGCCTATAAACAAAACTTAATATGACAGGTCCCTCTAGCAAATCTGCTATTCAATTCCAACAGACAAAATTCTCACGTCACGAGCAGACCTGCGCAGGTGTAGGGAGCATCGTAGCAGACCTTGAGCGACCTTCGACAGATACTATTATATACCTCTGCCATTATGTTTTTTACAGATCTGGACAGATCTCGTGTGAGAATTATGGTTAGTGGAATTAAATGGCTTGCTTATTAGCAGGTCTACCTGTTGAATTTTTGTATAGGGAATGGACGCAGCCGAATATTGTATCCTATCCGCGACTACGTTAATGATTCTAAATTCAGGAAATCGTCTGAATAAACCCATATTAGATCTAGCGCCAACACATCGGCATTTAATCCCAGTAGCTCACTTTGTAGAACACGACGAACTGAATCGAATGGCATAACTCCCTAGTTTTCTTAAAAAAGACTTACTGTTCTTGTATTCCCCGAGTGGAACAGTGCCCTTTTCGTTTTACTCAAGAGATTTGCCCTCCTTTGTAAAGCATCGACTGATCGCATTCTCTACCTTGAAACTTACAGTTTTCATTGGTGTTGTATGACCGTATCGCAATCTCATCATCAGATAAAATTAGAACTCATCACCAATATAATGCACCAAATTCCCCATTGCAGCATCTGCCTAAAACTTTACTTTTTATTGTTCTAGAACGCCCCGTACATCATTTGGAAACTTCTCACACTTCACGCATGCACGGGTGTTCGAAATTGTTTGCACATTTTTTATTTTGCCAATATCTCAGCACAGTCAAATGATAAAACCTTGATTTTGCTTTTAGAAGATGTGCCGTCGAATTTTCTACAGACTTCTATTAATCTTAACTTAAAACAACATAACTAAACGTTTTTGTAGGTCACATAGTGTGATTGCATGAACTGCATCTACTTCTCACACATTTTTACTAAAGTGTTAACGTTAATTAAAAAAACGTACAAACATTATTCTTCGAATCCAACATGGACGTCGAGAAAAAGTATTTTCTCATGTCCAAGGCTCACAAGCATTGACTTCTATTAGGTGAACTGCGAACGAACATACGAGGCAGTGTTTCTATAGAATCATGTCTTGTAACTCATGGAGATAGAATATACGGCGTAGAGGTGCATAAACATTTTTTGTATAATATACCTTTCTATACATTCGTACAGCGTATAATTCGTTTTCCATATTTGGTTTAAGCTTTAATCTTGAACCTGAACAAAATCGAGAATATAAATTCCCATTATATCATTCTAAAACTTAAACTATCAAAACACAAAATCAATCCTTGTACGAAGCTAGGATCGAACACACGAACTTGATCTGTGCAGACGAACTGCAGAAATCAACTTCTCTGTACTTTTCTATATTCTGTACAATGATTGAAATTGTGCAATGACTCGATGTTTTACTTTGAGTAGAAGTGCAGGAGCCGATTTTATGTCGAAACGCGGTCTATTTTCCTAAAAAATGCGTTTCTAAAATAGTACAGCTAGATCCGGTTCGCTTCAGAAAAAGAGCTGACCGTACTACTCCGCATCCGGCTCTTCCTCCATCACGGGGCTAGTCCCACTAGCATAGAAGACTAGAAAAGTCTCCGAGCCTTTCAAGTAACACTCTTGCAGGGCGTTTTCTCGGACTTTCAGAAAATCGTTTTTCTCTCACTCAGTGATAGAGTACATACAATTTTTAAACTTCTACCTGAGCTGATAAATATAGATGAAGTATTTTTAGATTTTTGAATGAATTTAATGTATAAAGTAGTATTGACACATTATTTAAAGTATAATGCCACTCAATTTTTTTCACGTGTTCAAACAATAATATTTTGTTGCAAATATTACTACTTCTAATTCTATTTAAAATATATAAATTATTTAATGATAATTGATGTTGTTCATCATCATTGATTTCATGTTCTAATAAGCGTGATTCATTATAACCAATGTTGCTATAAACATTACTAATTCATTACCTGCAAAATGAATGTCACACAGACATAAAACAGTCGCTGTCCGTACATACTTGTGAAGGACGTCCAGGCAAACAGACAATGATTACGCTGCAACATCTAAGGTGGCAAGTCCACGCGAAGGAGAGCAAGATCAACAGGACGTCAATCGTTCAAACTCAATCAAATTCACATGTTTCAATTCAAAGAAAGATTGCATCAAAGAGCTAAATACATCTTCGCCTGTCCTTTCAAGGTTTAAAAAGTTGTAGGCGTTGCAAGTAAAGCCGCTAGAAGACATGGGAAAAGCGAAATTTTGCGAAAAATATATTTTTTCTGCGAAATGAAAAACATAAGACTCATAACATTTGTGTGATAGATTCTGAGCATGCTAGACTATGTTTTCTGTGAATTTTATAGTTAGAAAATATTTGTGCCACCCATATATGCTTCAAAGAAATTTCTAATTTTTTTTACACTAATAAATGGGAAAAGTGAGTTTTTTGCCATTTGAATCAGTTTTTAATGTTGTATCTGAAAATATGATCAACATTTTGTTAAATGTTTTTTTATAAGACGAAACTGAAAAGCTGAACTTTTTGAAAAAAATGTTTAGAAAACCAAATATTGAAATCAACTTTTTGAGTTTATCAGAAGATAGAAGAGATGATTATTCTTAGAAAAGATCGCTTTCATAAGGTCTACTACTTTTCAATGCAGGATGACATTTCTTCGAAACATCCGTGTGTATAACCTTTTATTAATGATGAGAACTCCGAGAAGTAATTTTTGCGGTCTCCCAAAAATTTATATCTTTTCATCGAAAAAGCATGAGTTAAAAAGGCAGAAGTGATCTTCTGATAAACTTAAAAACCAATTTCAATATTTTTGGTTTTCTGAAGATCTTTTTCAAAAGGCTCGGCTCTTCAGCTTCGTCTTACAAAGAACATTTCACAAAATGTTGATCATATTTTCAGATACAACATTAAAAACTCGTTCATGGCAAAATACTCACTTTTCCCATTTGTTAGTGCAAAACAAATTAGAAAATACCTTGAAGCATATATGGGTGGCACAAATATTTTCCAACTTTAATTTTCACAGAAAACATAGTCTGGCATGTCCAGGACCTATGACATAAATTTTACGGGTCTTACATTTTGTCATAGGATAGAAAACGAAGTTTGTTGTAAAAACTCGTCTTATTTGCCTTCTGCAGCATCTTCACTTGCGACACCAAACACTTTAACTGTAAAAGGAAAGAATCTTAAAGCGTAAAATTTCTTGATAATGATCTATTCTCAATGTGAACTATCTATGCATAAAAATTTCAGCTCGATCTGTCGGTATCAGTCACCTACCTGATCCCATTAAATAATAGCTCTTTACCTGATATTAAATAGCAAGTCTTAATTATGAAATTTGCTTTTTTAAGATTTTTTCATGGCAATTAAAATATACGTACATGAATCATTTTTATTCGTAAAAATTTCCATTAATAACAATATTTCTAAGTGTTTGGCAGATATTGTAAGGCAATACTTAAGGTCTCACCCCCCCTCCAAAAAGTCGATTTTCGTCAAAAAAATGGATTTTGAGATAAACACATGGGCATGATGCTTGAGTTGTCTACTTTACAAATCCGTAAAGATATTATTGAATCTCTAAGTTTTTTATGGATTTTCGTAAAAAAACTTAAGTTAGTTGGAATTATTATTACTTATATTTATATAATATTATAATTATTATATACAATAGCGACCAATAGGTGACGCCATCTATCGCGGGATACGTCGCGACAACCATGGTGCAATGTGGTATGACGTGTATTTACCATTGACATGCAATTCTTGCATTTTTATGTTGGTTGCAGATAATATTCACAAAAAAAACTTGTTTACCGTTTTTCTCAAAACCGAGTGTTTTGTAAAATATCAGTCTCTGAACAAATTTTTCTTCACTATAGTTTATTCTATTAAACTGCGGTTTTTTTTACTTGATAGATAGATATATCCTTCTTCAGATGACGAGAAGGAATTTTTTATTTGACTCTCAATCTATGAGCAATCGGGTATTTTATGAAAAATCCTACATAGGGTTTTCAGAACTTCAAAGTTTTGTAGATCCCACCAAAGAAAAATCAATCAAATCAAAAAATCAAAATTAAGAAAACCCTTTCCCTCATCTGAAGCACCAAGGAGTTCTCTTTCAAATGAGACCAGCCCGAGCGCTCCATCTCGAAGCGTATCGGAAAAATCCTTGTACGCGCGGGATCCCCATTTTGCCCCTTAGTACCTGTATATCTCTCGAACCGAAAGAGCTAGAGCCATGAAAATTTTTTTACACTTGTACCTTTATGGGTCAAGCATCTGTAGAAATTCTCCATGCTTGATCTTATCGCAGTTTCTAGAAATTCTTAAAACTTCGAAGTTTCGCGGGTTTTAGTAAGAGAGATAATAGAACAAAGAAATTATTTATTATTTATTAATTTAATACAAGTTGTTTCCAGGGAACAAAACGAAAAACAAGTTATAATTGAAAGTAAATTTCGATTCTTTACGGCTTCTCGTCAATTTTCAACTTCAAATTCAGACTTCTTCTCTCCTTCTTCTTCTCGTTCTCTCTCACATTTATAGAGAGAATTTTTCTGATTAATCTTCAAATTCACACTATCTCTTC
>CAJNOQ010003569.1:0-19877 GCA_905250885.1 Didymodactylos carnosus
TTGAAAAATCGTTTTACGGCCGAAAAGTTTGAAATACTTGAAGAATCCAGTTTGTCGAAAAACCGTTCATTTTCTAAAAGCTCAACGTATTTTCGATTTAGAGCTCTTTTCAGTTTTTAGACTGTATTTTTCGGATTGAGCATTAAAAACTGAATATAAAAACGATGTTGAATTGAATTCAAACTCAAAATTAGATTGAGCCTGGCTTTGGGAATGAGACCATTGAAAATAGTGCATGTCTCTCTTGTGAACCTATCTAGATTTTTGATGAAGAAATAATGTCATTTACTTGTTTTCTTTTTTAATGTTTGTTGCACTGCCAACGGCGCCAAAATGCAAGTAGATTATTTTTTTGAGTAACTCAAAAGGAATAAAAGACAGATACTTGCGATTTTCATCATTCGCTAGCCAACACCTGAAGCTATGTTTTTATAAGCAGAAACAACACTACGTCCCTTTAAGTTAGTTCATGCTGTTACACACATGTAACCAAACGTTCGCTTGTTTAATGTTTTATATACTGCTACTTTTTTGTATCTCAAGTTTTGGACTTTATCTATCTATACTCATCATCAAATAATATAAAAAGATTAAATAAGTGAAAGTTTTGCAAGTGAAATCATCAAGATAAATCTAAAGTGTGCTAAAGCACTTGTTTTCTATAAGCTCGATCTTCTCACTTTTTGTGAATTTTTAACTCGTCGGAATGCTCCACATAAATTCTAGTGAAATACCAAAGGCATAACGCAGAAATATCGAACTCATTTCTTTTAAGTAATAAAATAAAATAGTAACAACATGAAAATGATACAAAACATGTTTCCTGAATGCACAACTTCATTCTTAACTTTTTTAGTCATTTTACCTTTTAGTTGCGCATCAACTGAGAATGACGCAGAATGATGCTACATTAAAGTACGTAACGTTCACTAATTATATTTTATCTTTTTCTTTCTGTACGTTTCCGTAATCTTTTCTTAAAGCTTTTTAAAGAGTAAAACTGGAACAAATCGAAGGATCTAAAATTTCGAGAACCCTTCAGTGTTTTTTAAGGCTCGATCTCTCATTAAAAAATTCAAATTTTTTTCTTTTTCATTCTTCTAACTTGTCGAAAGTATTTATTTCAGATTCATCATTAAAAATTGAGTATGAGAATAATGATTGATCGAGATTAAGATCAAAGGTCTATCCAGTATGAGTGTCTTGGATTCTCCTTGTGAAAAGTTCATAAACAGTTTTACAAATCTATCTTGATTTTTTTTTTGAGAAGAGATGAAGCCAATGTCTTTTATTTCATTAGAACTACCATTAAACGAGCTTTAAAAGTATGCATCGCTCTTGTTGCTTTGTCACGGAGAGAATTCATATTTTCTAAATCAAGACTCATTCTTTGTAGAATAAAAGCATTATATTCGAAATCAGCGGTACAAACTGAATCGAATGGTGTATTTTGTTTGTCGAATTTGATTACTCTAAGTTTTTTAAATTTTCACGCAGAAAAATTATTGAGATTTTTACTAAAAAATGAAAATCTACGGAAAACTGTAAAATATATCTCATTCGGTTCAGTTTGTATGACTGATTCCGAATGTAATATTTTTATTGTACAAAGAATGAGTCCTGATGAAGAAAGTTGATTTCTGATTTTTTCGCTTCTAATTTAGAAAATATAAATTTTCTCAACGTGACAAAGCAAAATGGGAAAAAAGTGATCATACTTTTAAAGTTCGTTTAATTGTGGTTTTACAAAAAAAAAAACGAGATAGGTTTGCAGAATTGTTTATGAACTTTTCACGTTTAAGACACCCAGTTCTGAATGCGTCCATTATGGATGGATTTATAATCAAAAATAATATACAGAGCTCGTTTTTCTCTAACTACCCTGAATGTTTGAAGTCTGGATCACGCTTGCCCAAGGAGGAAAGTGGGTCACAAATTTTGCATGAAACCGAGATTTTCTCTCTGGAACGATTCGATATTTTTTGACAAAAATTTCAGAATAAATAGTTCATATGAAGATCCATCTCCACTGAAAATTTCGTTGAAAAATATATATGAATCGGGAGAAAAGTGGACTTAATTGATTTTTCATCAGGCTCAATCTCTGCAAAGCGATACCTATAACTCGGGAAGGAAACATTTTTAGACCACCATCTTTTGGCTATAAGCTAGTCTACATTAGTTCTGTATATGGTAAAAAATTGGTGACATCAAGTATAACTGTCGACTTTTCTCAGACAATGATTCTTAACGATTAATAAGCATGCCAATAGTATTGTTTTTATTTATGTCAACGAATGTCGACACTATTCGTTTTTATGTATTTTTTGTTGATTACTGAACAATGAAATAAACATCTTTGTAGAAGAGAATCTGAGTCTCTAGTCAACATGGATTTTGTAATGGTTGATATCCAAAAATGATTATTCCGTAATGAATTACCATATTATTATAATGGCAGCTCCAATATTTAAATAATAACTTAGTCCGTTGAAAGAATAGAAGGAAAGAAAATGACGACTGTAGTTGACAACCGCTAGAAAGAACATTATCTGTCTTTTTCTATACAAAGAACATGATAGAACAAAAGCTAATAACTGTCACAATATAGGTATGCATTACTATATTGCTAGAAAAAGTACAAGTATCTGTAATAACGAAAAAGATCATTTTAGTGGTAAACGTTTAGACAAAAATATTCAAAAGGCAAAAAATAGTTTAATGAATACTATTTGTTCAATGCGGTACAGTTCACAGTGATTGTGCTTCAATTTCATGGACAAGAATAGCCAGAGTGCAGGATTAAGAAAAATTTTCTAATTGATTAGCAAGTCTGTTCGTGTGAGGCCTGTAGTTCACAAAGATTGGACGAAGAAAATGGAAAATAAAGGATTTATTTGCAATAAAAAGGGCGCAAACGGTAATCGTTGTTCGATTTTAGTTGAAGAAAAGCGATCTGCCACAAATTACTAAATGTTTTCGATTTTATAGAGACAATCATTGAACTCAAGGCCAGATCAACACGTATTAACGATCAATAAGCATGTTAATAGTATTGGTTTTATTTATGTCAACAAACATCGACACTATTCGTTTTTTTGTATGTTTTGTTGATTACTGAACAATGAAATAAACATCTTTGTAGAAGAAAAACTGAGTCTCTGGCCATGCTTAGCGTTCATCATTTGCTTCTTCGGTAACTTGCAAAATTCTTTTATTTTGTATTTCTTGACTATCTAATTAAAAAGTGTGAAGGATATAGAGCGTTTGTCGTATTTGTTTGTTGTATTGGAAATCGTCATTGCTTACCATTTGCATGTTGATAGAATATATGTAACAAATTTAACCTTGACAAATGAGTCTTGCACAATCGTGAGTAACGAGATGTGTTGAGAAGTAAATGTTTTTTTCTTTTTCTTTTCTGCTCTACATACTTTCATTTAACATCGCGTTCTCTTCACCAGATCATATATAGTGAATCATTACACGCACTTATGCTTCATCACACATTATAAAAACGTATATATTGTCTCATACCACTGGAGGAATTATATATTCATGAGTCTAACAGAAAGTACGCGTATTTGACTGAAAAGTGATAGTTTCCCGTTTAAATTTCAGATAAAATCATAGTTTTTTCAATTCTGTTGTTACATAATGGGTGAAAATTCTCCTGTTGTTGCTCAGGCATCGAATGTCTATTTATTTAAAAATGGTTACGGTATGATTGTAAAGACATTCGAGTTGCCACCAAATAAAAATGACGGAAAGTGTTTGGAAATAGTCGATCCACCATTGGCACCTGTTCATGGCACATTTTGGATACAAACGACACCTAATGGTAAAGTTAATTTCTTTTTCTGCAACACAATCTATATTTATGATTCATGTTTCAGTTTCGGTGTATTCAATTAGTACGAAAAAGACACAAAAATCAGAGGATAAGAAGTGTGTCAACATCGAAGAATTGGTGGAGGCAAATATTGGAGAAAATGTTGAATTACTAACAACGGGTCTCGAATCAATCGGGACACCTCAATGGATAACTGGTACAATAAAATCTACTCAAAAATATGACGAAAACATGACAAAGACAACCAGCAGTGTATTTGGAAGAACAGCAGCAGTATCACCGCATGGTCATTTAGTATTTTTCGAAGGTCCTGGTGATCGAGGTCTTATGGCCGTGCCAATGTCTTATATTCTCTCTATTCGTTCACCTAATCTAAAAACAAATTATCAGCGGAAAATCGACACAAATTGTCTTTCCATTGACTACAAAAATGACACGGATACAAATGGTCACGGCTTAATGAAATATCTTACATTTGGTATTACATGGGCACCATCATACAAGTAAAGGAGCTAGCTACTAAAGCCTTTTCCGCTTTATCATCTCATTTTTTCTCTTGCTTAGCATCAATCTGATTACGTCATCTGACAACAGTGTTAAACTACTTCGTTTATCATCAAAATGTGTTGTGCTGAATGATATTGAAAATATCCAAATCGATCAATTGTCGTGCATCGTCGGGCATCCGAACATGTCGAAATTTGTCAGTGTAATCGATCCATTGATGGGTACACAAACGGTGCAACAATTTCTTGACCAATTGAGCGGATGCGAAACAAGTGTTGTTAGTCGAGCCGTTAATTACGCATCACAAATCACGTCTAATTCGATCATGACACAACAAGCATATTTTCCTCCAAGGATCCCAAAACCACAAAGGAGTATTAGTGATAACGAAGACGCGACGGATGGTGCTGATGTGGTTGCAGTAGATGATTTGCATTTGTATGAATTTAAAAATATTTTATTACAAGAGAAAGAGAGAATTTTATTACCGATATTTGATATTGAAGTACCGTATAAAGATGTTTATCATTGTAAAATTGATCCAAACCAACAACAATATCGATCATCCCCATCTATGAATTATGCTGATGAACAAAAACAAAATGCAGAAGTAAGTTGGTGAAATACAACATCGATCTTTCTCCTTTTAAAACAACAACCGAAGGATAGTGGCTCCTTTTCACACAACTAATGTTTTTTTATTTTGCATTGGAAGAACATAACACTTTAGCATCTTTGACTATCTGAGAAGGTGGATAGGTTCAACCAAAAACTTGAAAAAATACGAGATTTAGCGTTATAAAACAATAGGAACTCTCTTTCTATTATATAGCAATCTGAAATATTCACATTGAATAGTAAAGCAATATTTACAATCAGAGTCGAAATTATCGAGCAGTTCTACAATAGAAGAAGTTGAAACTTGTTACACTGGAGTAGAAACCACCGCTGGTTAAGATCGCCTTGAGCCGAAATGAATAACAAATTCATCACTTATACAGAAAACCAAATCGAGCCACCGATATTCAGCTACTTTTTCAAACTTTCTTCATCCTGAAACAATCGGTTAACATATTCTTCAAACGTCGCTGTCTAAACATTGAAACTCATTTCTTGCATGAAAACAAAATTTTTCTAAAGAGGGAACGTCTCAGATAATCAAAAGCATTTCTAAAACAACACAGTTCAGAAGTAATTTTGCTGATCCCGAATCACATAACCGTTTTGATGATTGAGGATGGAAGTGCAAAACCTAGATCTATGAGACTCCTGATGAATTTTCGGCTGCACATATTCTGATCCATCTATTAGGTAGAGTTCATGAGTTACCCACATGGATACGTTTCTGCTGCAGTTAACAGAGTGAATGAAATTTGTTGCCAGAGAAAACTGAAAAGTTTGGATTCCCTTGTTTGGTTAAAATGTAAGGATTTATAACTTAACTGTATTAAAATCTGTTTGGAAGTTTTGAAAGCGTTTTTACATAGATACGTCAATGAGCTCTACAAACTGGACATATCAGAATCTACGTGACTTTCAACAAGCTTTAGATTACTACGTTCAGTATTTCCTGCTCTTTCGAATGCAATTCACATTAGTATTGGATCCTACTATTGTTTCTGTATCGAACGTAAGACTGACGACGGAACGTTTAGAGGTGATAAACCGCTTTTCGACTCAAGTTATTTTTATCGTGTGGGTCATAGTAAACAGTGAAAAACCCAAGTTGATTTAGGCCCATGGTGGTCTAGAGTTGAGTTAAAAAATTTTCAAGTTTTTCCTCAAAAACTCAGTTTTGAAGATGAATCTTTGCTTTCGCGGCCAGAAGAAACCTGATTGAGCTGATATGTTCATTGTAGTTAGTCATCATAGTGGTCACAATGATATGAAAGTTTGAGCTCTACTACTCATCGGCACTTCTAAATATATAATTTTCAAAACTTTTTCTTGAAATATGGTCATCGACCTGGGCAACTACTCTGGGATGGACGCTCCGATCGAGCTAATATTGTGAGTGTGGACTTATCTTCTCCATGTCTGTATATGACAAAAGGTTGAGCTCGTTCGAACTTCTCTGATGGAAAATGGAAAGTATAAAATTTTCTCTATCTTGTGAAGAATGTTTATTTTCGTTGAGTAATTTTCTTTACTACAGTGTCACATTCTGTCATATCACGATGTTCCTGTTTAAACTTGAAACAAACATGGATCATTGTTGGAAATTGTCTAGGATATGCATTACTTCTTTGTCCCGCTCTCTTCGATATAAGTACAGAAGCGAGACACATAGTGCTGATATGGAATCTGTTTGAACTGATGTTTTGCGTTCGTTCAAATGTTTTCTGTTCCGAAATGGAGCTTTTTGGAAAAAATTTGAAAACTCTACAACTCCATTCCGAACTAAGTTGGGTTTTTTCACTGTTGACTATGTCCTACATGATGACAATAGTCTGAGTCGAAAAGTGGTCTGTCGCTTCGACCGATTCTCTCGTGAGTTGAACGCCGTTTTTTGCACTTGCAAAAGAATCCTAGTTTTCAATATTAAAGAGTGCTTTAATGTTTAAATAACTTTACTATTTCTGCAGCAGAATAGAATTTTGAAATCTATAGGCCGAGTTTTATGTTAGTAAGAAAAAAATTATTGAATCTGATCTCTCTAATCTTTTGGTTATAGGTTTGGCATAGTGTCGAGTTCGACAATAAATCCAATTATATATTAACAACAGCGCCTGTATTAATCACACGCGACGATCAGCAATTTATCGGTCAAGACACACTGACTTATACACTCAAAAATTCTTCAACGTTTGTCAATTTAACAAAAGCATTGGACATCCGGGTGACATTTGATGAAAAAGTAAACGGAGCTGCTAGTGGTAGTGGTAGTCGACTTTCAATGTTAAAAGTAAATTATATAAAGGAAATATTAGATGGTATCATCACCGTGATAAACTATAAATTTGAACCGGTAACTGTGGTCATTAAAATTCAACTTCACGGCCAGTTGTCAAACTTTTCATTGAAACCAAAGATCGATGCTGTTAAAAGTGGTCCAGTAATTGCAAATGCAATGCACGATTTAAGATGGGAAGTACAAGTTGATCCACAACAAACACTAGACATTAAATATTCAAGAACTTTTAATCGACGACAATAGAAACTGAATTATACTTCCTTTATTATGTATGTCGTCATAGAATTTTCATATAATAAATTATAGTTAATTTCAAATTTTTAAAGTCGAGTAATATAGTTAGATGAAGAGCACGTCTTGTCTCTTATTACATCATCGTGGAATGAAAAACATTCGCAGGGCAAAACCCGATGTATGCTAAAAATTCCCTTGAGAAGAACCCATCACTTAAGAAATACTTCTTTCTCTATGATAATGCTGAGTTGAATTACAATTTAATCATTGTTTATACATCAGGCCACTTTCACACACAAAACGATACTTGAAATCGACCAATCGCATTTTATTGCTCCAATATATCTGAAGTTCATTGGAACTAACTACTATCCGTTTCAAAACAGAATGTACTCGGTTGCTTTTTGAATAAGTCAGGAACGCTACTAGCTAGCAAGTTCGGGTCTCTGTCGTCAAATTGACGACATCTGGGACCATCCAGATATGTAGTGATCATCCGGCTTGTCAAGATCTTTGAGGGATTTTCAGAAGGTTTCCGAAAAACCACTCACGCGCGAGTTAGAAATTTTGATTGATTGGGGTAATCGACCATGCTATGTTGCCTGCGGTTTGAAGAACATGTTATGGTGACTTTAGATCGGTTTGGATAACGGTCCTGAGTTATCTAAAACCAACCGAGTACATTGTTTTTCGAAATGGATAGTAGCTATCTTTTCAAATTATTTTTACTCGTTTTGTGCGTTGATATATCTGAAGAAATCTGCTGGAAAAGAGACATACGAATGATATCATGACTATGATCGTAAAAAGAATTAATTGATATAAGTTAAGAGTGCTTTCTGAAAACTTTCATTGAAGTACATTACGATCCCTGACAAGCAGAGATGTAACCGGTACCGGCAACCGGCTCGGTCTAGTCAGAAGTTTTTGACCGGTTGAGAAAAAACCTTCTTTTCGTCTGAAAAAACAGTAAGGTGACGGCAATTCGAACTTCAAGTAAAAATGTTTTTCTGATTAATTCATACATGCTTTTTAACTTTTGAAAAATCGTTTTACGGCCGAAAAGTTTGAAATACTTGAAGAATCCAGTTTGTCGAAAAACCGTTCATTTTCTAAAAGCTCAACGTATTTTCGATTTAGAGCTCTTTTCAGTTTTTAGACTGTATATTTCGGATTGAGCATTAAAAACTGAATATAAAACGATGTTTAATTATATTCAAACTCAAAATTTGATTGAGCCTGGCTTTGGGAATCAGACCATTGAAAATAGTGCATGTCTCTCTTGTAAACCTATCTAGATTTTTGATGAAGAAATAATGCCATTTACTTGTTTTCTTTTTTAATGTTTATTGGCACTACCAACGGCGGCAAAGTCCGGTGGTTATTTTTTGAATAACTCAAAAGGAATAAAAGACAGATACTTGCGATTTTCATCATTCGCTAGCCAACACCTGAAGCTATGTTTTTATAAGCAAAAACAAATGTCGAAAAGTTTTCGAAGACCGATTTTTCAGGGGATCTGTAAAAAACCAGTTCGGTTCTCTCAAAACTGACATAGAAATCTATGGATCTTTTTCGCATCGAGTCGCGTTTTGAATCAAGAGCTTTGCATTACAGACAGCACTTTCTGAATAGCTTCTGGGAAGAAAAAACCGCTATTATCAAGAAACCGCTATGATGCTACTCTAATGAGAAAAATGACTACTTCACGAGGATTTTCTATCTCTTCTTAAAAACGCACAGGATGCAGAATTTGCATTTGCGGCAAATCGTTCTCTAGGAGAATTTGCATAATTTGCCGGAAACTAAAAAAATTCTTAAGTGATAAAACTGCCAAGTGGAAAATCCCCAAAGTAGGAAAGCAGGAAATCAGAAAAGCACGAAAGTAGGAACTTCTTTAATCGGAAGTGGGTACACATCTGCATCATGATGAGCACTGATTTTGAATTATGCCTTAGTTATTTAAAAATTCAACGATCTCTAAAAAACTTAAAATTTGGGGGTTTTGAGGTTGTTTGTTCTTTACCCGATGTACTTAGATGTCTAGCCTGAAACAAAACCATCTCGAGCTTGTAGCATATGAAATAGAGTGCCGCATGGTGAAGGGATTTTCTGAAAAACTTCTGAATGGTAAGAGAGAGAGAAAACGTTGTTCATTATGATTTTAGGTAGTCACCAGTTGTGAAAAAGTTGCATCAGAATCAAATGTAAGATAAAAAGGTTTTTTCCTGATTGGGAGTTGCCCTTAAAAAACCAGCCACTTTTGAAGTCGTTACGACTGTAGAAGCTAGAAGATCGGTATCTAGATCTGCTGGTATGGTTGTGCTGAGAGGAGTGCGGATTGAGGAGGGAGAACTTGAGAGTGTGTAACCTAACAATATTTAAGTCGGCCCCATTAAGCTTCCGATAGCAATAAGAAGATTTATTGGAGAATCGTACTGTCACAGCTAACGTACGCATATCGACAATTTTTCATTGGTAATGTGCCCGATTTTACGACGAGACCGTTGTTTTTCTCTCTCACTTTCAAGAATTACTGGGTAAATAAAACAATTTCTTTTGTCTTGATTTGTGTGGGATAAACCTTGTATTGGACGATGAATACATTTCATCGTAGTTGATGCCTTCGATACTTTTTTGCTACTAAAGAATTTCGGTTTAAACTCAAACTTTATTGCAAAATTTGTAACGCTTCCTTACTATAGTTTCAACTCGAGCAAATTGCTTTGTCAGTGTTTATCGAGAGATGAAGCAATTTGCTCGGGTTGAAAGTATAGCAGATTATTTGCATAATTCTCACACAAAGCCGCATAATTCTCGTACAGAGATGCAATAATTGGCAAAATTGACATATCGCAGTTTTTTTGCAACTCAGAAGGAACTTATGCTAGTTTCTTAGCAAAATTCTCGTTGCATGAACATAATTTTACTAGAAGCTATAGAAATGTGCCGTTGTGCTGTTGATCGTAATCATAATGAGTCGGCCATAAAGAATGGCAGTCTCAGTATTTCTTGAATATCTAGTTCAATTTTCATTCTCAAGGCTACAATATTTTTTTAGAAGAGTGCCTCAAAGTGTCGTCTTTCTTTTCATGTAGCAGAGGTTGGCTTTGAATTTGTTTTTCTGATACAAAAGGCAATTTTACGATAGTCTACTAGATTTTCACCTTTTCCCTTGTCAGTGGAAAAATGGAGCCATATCACCGATAAAAAAAAATTAAAGTTTGTTTAGAGTTAAAGAAAAGTGCTTTTCCGTATTCAGCACAATTGATAACCCAGAAAATTTTCTATTTCTAGCGAGGGGTACTGTCAAAAAGTTAAGAAAAATTTTCAAACAAATTGACGCAGAAAAATCCCCATGGTAAAATTAAACAATTTTGAAAATTTTTCTTAACTTTTTGACGGTACCCCTCGCTAAGAATAGAAAATTTTCCAGGTTATCAAGTGTGCTGAATACTAAAAAGCACTTTGCTTTAACTCTAAATGAACTTTAATTTTTTATCGGTGATATGTATCGAACTTTCTCTGTTCGGATATAACAAAAGAATTAGTTTTCTTTAAAATAAGCCATATCAGACCTGAAAATATTTGATTTTAGTCGATTTATAAAAATTTTCTCAAACGCCATCAAAAATCCAGTTTGAAAATGGTGGTTATCGATCTAAGCAAAACCTTCTCCTGCAAAAAATTGCGATTATGAGGAGCTTTAAGGATAGTCAGTTGATAGAGCTTGTCAAGGGCTACAAAAGGGTCATCTTCTCTTATTCTCGTAAAATACAACGGACTAGAACTAAAAAGATTGTGTTGTGAGTTTGAAAGCATGGAAATCGAAGCTTCGCAATAATTCACCTATATGCTTTTATTTCTACGGTATATAATAAAATGTTCAAGATGTTCTTTGTAGAACATGAAACGGTAAATCTTTTGAAAATATGCTGAAGCCTTGAAAATGAAAATTCAACAAGATATTTAAAAAAATACTAAGACCGCCATTCTTTATGGCCTATCCGTTACATTTAATCATAAAAAAGGTAAAAGATGTTCCTAAGTATAAATCTGTTCTGGCGGTTGCAGATTTAACGAAGTATAACACGGATTTATTTAAACATGCACGTCAGATATTAGGCAAAAAAAGCATTTAAACATTGAATGTCATATTTGGTATAATACAAAAGATTGAAGAGTATCTATTCGACACTTGGCCGATATTGGCAAAGCTAAAAATCCTGATTAATTACGGAGGTTGCCGTTCAAACCATTACATTTCTTTTCAAACGAATATTTTATTCCAAAGTCATCTTGACCTTGGCATGTGTGTAATTTACCACATTTTTCATTTTTTTTTCTATACTACTGTTTTTCTATACTAAAAATCAAAATTTCGATGTGTCTTCTATACGATGATTATATTCTCTACTTGTGTGTGACTATACGTACATGTGAGGGGAAAATTATGTTCTGATATTCCTTAGAAAAGGAAAAGAAAACAATAGGCGACATCAGTATCTCAATGATACGCCCCTACATATAAACACAAATAGTGTACTGGCAAAACTTGATCTTGATGTGACTTCTTCTCTCCTATTACTGAAGCTTGATCTAGTAGTTAATCACATTCCGTCTGTAAACCTATCCTGGTCGCAATAACAGATACGTGATTGAATGATAATTCCGATGATACTGTTCTTCAGAAAAGTGGATATCACATTTTCAGGAAAGATAGATCGAGCAGAGAAAGTACCTGTACGAATGTGATAACAGGCTCACTGAGGTATTTAAGTAATCAAGTGGCACTAGACAATGGGTGGGTGAAGAAGCAGCAAGTAATAGCTGTACATTCAAACAAACTTACTAGCTAAAGAAGGTGGAAAAGAAGCAATTGGCACTTTCTGACCAAAGAGTGTCAACAAGGAACTATGGCCAACCTCAAATTCAAAGTGTCAATAAAACGCAATACAAGAGTTCGGTTTAATTATGAGCGTCAAGAAAACTTGTATCATGTCCCTAAAGCAACTGAAAGAAAATTCGTCAAGAAGAATGATCAAAGATGAAGAAGCCGATAATGTTAAAATTGATATAGTCGTCAGAAGTCAAACAATCGACAGTCACAGGAAAAAGAAATAGAAACTAAGGTTATAAAAGCATCTATGGCACTCAACATGCTTCGAAATGCAATTTGGCATTGGAAAAGTATATCAATTGAATCAAAATTTCGTATATTTCGTGCATGTGTGCTATACGGAAGTGAAGTTTGATCTTTTGCTGTGGCTCAGGAGAACCGGTTAAAGACTTTTTATATGACCTGTCTGAGAACATTAACTGGTGTGACATTGAGAGATAGGATGTCGAATGACAGCGTGATGGACTTAACCGGGTAACCAGCTGTTGAAGACATTACTAGAAGAAATCGGTTTAGATGGTTCAGGCATGTAAATAGAATGGAAGACGCAAGTGGAAAGCCGAGATTTTTGAAACAGATAATGTTTTCTTACTTTCTCGATTGTCGAAGACCACTAAATGCTAGTGTAACGAAACGGTGAGAGGATAAAATTATGAATGATCTCACCAAACTTGGGATAAAAAATTGGCGAAGAGAAACCATGAATAAGGATAAGTGGCGTCAGAGTATCAGCAGACACACACAAGTTAAACCAGTATACCAAAACATTCAGAAAATTGTGTATGAATATAGAGAGGGAGCTAAGAAACGGCGAGCAGACGACCTAGCTCAATCAATTCAAGCTAAGAATCCCTCTCTCACCACTCAGATTACATCAGTAAACATAAACGTCTGTCCAAATTGTGACAGTGTGCAAAAATGAGCGAGGCATGGAAATTCATCGAAGAACATGCAAAGAGAAAATACAAGCTTTAAATATAGTAACAACAGTCTTAACACAAGCTAAAATAACGAACTTAGTTAGTAAAACCAAACGGAATAAATATGTATGTCCTAGTTGTAGAAAAGCATTTAAAATCCAAGGAATTTCCAGGCATGTAAAAACATGTGCCAAGGATTGGTGTAACAAAAGGGGAGTACTAGTTGGTTAGAAAGGAAACATCTAGAATTATTTTAAGAGATGGTAGAACAACAGAAGTAGGCTTGTCAAAAAAGCGGAGTTGTAATGGTTTGATAAAATGATGAGTGCGTCTGATGCCAGATCCGCTTGTGTTTTGGTGTTGGCACGCTGATGGTACATCTTATCATTAACGGCTTTTACGACGAACAAACTCGAAACAAACTGTTGGAACATTCTGCATTCTCTAGAATGCTCAAAATTTTATCCCCTTTTTTGTGTAGTCCCTTTTTTTTATCTTTGTGTTTTTACCGTTTCGATCTTCACCCTACACCGCTTCTCGGCAAGGGTATATTCTTCTTCTACAACAAAATGCTATTACTATGTCCAACTGGAAGTGTCACTGAGCAGCTATTGCCATTTTCTTGCTGAAAAGTGTCAGTAAGGAGTTATTGCCACTTTCTAGTTGAGAAAGACGAATAACCAACTATTGGCGCTTTTCGGCTGAAGAGAGTCAAGAAGGAGTGATTGACACTGTCTCGCTGAAGAAGGTAAATAATGCGTCGAAAACTCTAATACCTAAACTTCCGTCTTATATTCAGTCTGGCAATAATAAACATTTAAAATGCTTATCCGATCTTTGTTCATATTTCATCACAACTTAACGGATCCACAATCGAACAGACCTAGAGCGAATAAATCGACTGTTATAGATATTATCATCGTTTCTTGTGATTGTGCATGTCGAGGGCAAGCAATGTTGCAACCACTCGATAAGTTCGTCTTCTGTTGATGAGGATTGATTATTGTCGTCCTCCTTCCACGTATCATCTCGGCATACCACATTCAACGCTCGAAGATTAGTCATCGTGTTTATAAGATCAATGACATTTTTTCGATTATCGACTGTGATTGAAAGTACTTCACACTGAATGCCCAATGGTGAACGACTCAATTTAGCACATTGTTGACTATCGTAGCATCGATCAACATCTTGTAAATGAAGTCGACGAACCGACTTATTCGAATATTCAAACGGTGGCATCTGTGTAGACGATGATGGCCAGGAAGCGAATCTCAACGAATAGAGACAAGGTGCTCGATCGAGCAAGGCTTGCAACTGAGATTGGGAATCCAAATCATTATCACCATGATACGGTGCTACCTTGAGTGAGATCAATTGATCGAATCTTGGAACGACAGACCAAAAATTATCATCGACAGGAAGACAGAGGTCAAGATTCTGTAGGTTCGAGAAGCTAAAGTGAGACAATACTTGGTTGCTGAGTGGAATAAGCTCATAGCCTATGGTGTTTACATGATTGTACGATAGATAGTCATCATGGTGACGGCAAGTGGATTTCGACTTGAAGTCTGACTCGTGAAAATAATAATAGAGGAAGGCATAGGGGAGTGTATAGAGATGAATGTTGTTTTTGTCACATTGCTGACATCGATTCCAATCACACCGAATAAACCACTGACGTTCCTCAAGCCAAAATGGAGTCCGAAATGAGTCGAGTAGTTCATCGACTCGTTGTTCCTTGTTATCATTGTCATTAAGTCGAAATAACATTTTAAGTCGAAATACCGTGAGCTTCGGCAAATACTCAATAATGATTTGTTTCCATTGATGTCCATTTACATTAATATCATCAGTCTCGACTGTTAAGTAACGTAAATTAGGCATATTTTGCAAAAGATTTCTCATCGTCAATGGTGATTCATAAACCGAGAGCTTCAACTTAATCATTGATGGAACAGTAAACGACAGCGGTTGATCATCAGGATTGTCCCTGATCAGTACACAAAGAGATCGAAGACACGGTGTATTTCGCAAGAGACAAGCTAGGCCATTCAGTCCATAACAGTAAGACTCGATAGATAGATATTCAAGTGATGTGGAGATGCTCAAGGGAACAATAATATAAACTTCGTTTTCAAGAGAGACATCTAAATGGCAATGGGTAAGTTTAGGTAAACTCCAAATATTGTTAAGGGACCCGCGGATAGATGTGTAAGCATTTCGAAATGCACAGTCAGTAAAGTCAAGATGGGTGAGTTGATAAAGATGTTGACATTCATCCATCAGTTTATTCATTTCTACGGTAGAGCGAAGATGACATAATGAAAGTGATCGCAACTGAGTCAACTGGCGCAGAGGTAAACCATGAGAAAGGAAAGAATGAATTTGTTGTGGAGTTTCGTCGTCATCCGAAAGACGAAGTGAGAGAATGCGATCGACAATTGATGGAAGATAGCGCTGACACACAGTGTCAAAGTCTTGTTTGGATACGGATCGAAAGTCGAGACGATAAGCACGGAAGTGAACGAAGAGCAGAGTACTGAATCGAGTATTGAGACCGTGGAAAGCACGAAGAAGATGGACGACAGAAAAATATTCGAAGAGATCGAGAAACAGTTCGTCGGCCAACGATTCCAAACTCATCCTGTACTTGGAGTATAATTTTGAATAACCCGAGATAAGTTTTAATCTTGCTGCTTACTCATAATTCAATTTCACATCAAACGAAAGTATTTTTCTTTCTTGAAACTTCAAGCCCAAATTTTTGATTTCGTAAGAATGTGAAATAACGTCTATTTGATGATATTTGTCGAATATAAGACTCGTTCTTTTCTCTTACATCGACGAACTGCCAAAGAATAAAAAAGTACTGACGCTCTTTTTGCTTCCCACTACTCCATGTCACAGAACGCAAAAATAATTTACCTAAGGTGAAAAATGACTACTGAGTGCATATTTACTGATAAGAACGTACACCATGCAACAAGAGAACGTTTTACAAACGAAACACACCACAGTGGTAGACAAAGGATTTTACATATTATTCTGTGAAAACGATTGTTAATGAGCGTTGAGGGTGAGAACGTTGGAGACATCGCCTCTTCCCCACAGATTGTGGCAGATGGGGCGAAGGATTCTGCTGCGTCCTCACCGATAGGAAGTGTCGAGTATTGTTCATGATATGACAATAATTTGAATAAATAAACTTGTACATGTTTGACTCTACGAGCTACGAAATCTTTTGCTTGTAGATCAGCCAAATATGTACCAGGTCAAAATGATAAAATACTATATTCGAATAACATTTTTGTTGGCTTTCAAGTATAAAGTAGAAAATGTTCTTGAACGATTTTCTACACTCATGCTGGGACAATTTGAAACGTTGCCGCAGTAAATATACGGCTATTGTGTAATCTGCTTCTTCTGCAAGAAGAACTTGGTTTGTGAAGAAACCGATGATGTTTATAATCTTGGAAGGACTTCGCTGCACATACGAAAGTTAATCTGCTGTGAAGACGGCTTCCCTATACGAGAGAGCAGAATGGAATGATTGAAGAGAAGATACTTTAGTTTGCGAAAGGAGGGAGAGAAAGAAAGAGAGAGAGAGAGCGAGAAGATAGTTACAAACGTACAACAGTTAACTTCTATTGAAGTAGTTAAGAGCCTTATCTAATATTCAAGGGTATTGCTCTGGTTTTAATCTCACGCGCCGCATTTATCGCGATCCACTTATCAAGGATCAAAGATGATAAGTGAGTGCACAGTCTATATGATGGAGCTCACTGCGCAGACTACGAACATCATGATAAAGGGAAGGGTAAGATTAATAAAAAGGTGATAAAAATTGTTAGAGCTTGCTAAGACTTAGAGTAGGGATGTCATATGTTGCGTGAAAAAAAGTTAATTTTCAGTTTTTGTTTTCGAACAAAAGCAAATTTTTTTACAGTGCAGTTTTCTTTTTAAAAAAAAATATTTTGTCTACCAAAAAAAAGAAAAATCTTCGATTTTGTTGCGTTTCAAAAACAAAATTTCATCAAACAGAAGTGATTCCTCATTGTGAGATCACTTTGTTTCTTCTAAAAAGGAATCACCTATTCACCTTGTGTTCGTTGAAAAGAAGAAACTGAAAACTGATTGGCTTCAGACAAAAAATTGTTCCACCAAAACGTCGTTTTCATCAGGAAAAAAATCCGACATCTCTTGTCTCTGTGGTTGCAGCGTTGTTCATTACCTCTGCTTCTATCCACCCAAAGGGAGATAAGAGTTGTGATTAATTGCTGTCAGAGAGACAGACAATCGGTTTAATGAACTTTGGGTAAAACTTGTATTTCCTCTATTTTATGTGTGTTGATGGTCATTTATTAATGCATACAAAATTATTAACACAATCACAATCTTCACTCTCAACCATTGTTGATTATATTTGTCTGTCAGACGAGTTTTCCGAACTACTCTCGAAAGGTGTGCGTATCTACTAGATAAATATAATAAAAAAATAGCAGTTTATGTTAGGGTTCAGCACGTCAAAGCTACTGAATGTTACAAAATAGGCCTAAAAACAAGACCTGTATAGCCTACTTTTTATTTACTTCCGCCATAGAACTACAGCATTTTGTAAAAACTGTTTGTAGTACAGAAAAACTTACATATAAGAGTTCAATATGTTTAAGAGACATTTAATCATGTTCATATATTGCTGCCACTGCTGACATTAAGTGATTGCCACCAAATATCAAATCAAGTCAAGTCAAATTCATTTAGTCCATGATCTTAAAAACTGACAAGGCGGTGATAAAAAGTTTAACAAAAAACTTTGACCAAATCGCCCCACTACACAAAAAGAGAAATAAGAAAAAGATAGAAAAAAGGAAAAAGTTTAAACAAAAAGAAACGATATCGCTTAATATATACTAATGTAAATCTAACACATTTTTCTCCAGATATCTTCTGTTTTATTAAGAATAGTTTCACATGTTTCTTGACCTATATGAAAACGGTAATCGATTATACATTGAAGTGGTTGAAAACATGAGGCTTTTAAATAGTTTGTTAATGATGATAGTTTTTTTTAATTTAATTGCACATATAAATCTGATGCAATGACATTTCATAAATGAATCAATACCATATTCACAATCACTAGTGCTAGTGTTGTTATTATATGCAATTGTATAATTGTTGACCAAGTCACGACAAGTATAATATCTGACATAATATTGCACACGTTTAAGTTTCATACGTTAGTAATACGAAATACCTTATTCACAACTGATACACACATTAGGATGTTGTGTTTTAAATATGTCAGAGATAATATCTTATATATTCTAACTGTTCATTACCACTTTTGTCGTGTTGATTGTTGTTTATTTTTATTGAATTGATTGTAAGATCGATTTCGTAATGATCAACTATTTGTTTAATTAAATACGATAATCCTCTAATGAAAAATAAAATGTAGTGGGCAAAGTTGAGTAACGGATTGTTGTGATAAACTATAGTACATCAGATGCTTTTCGAATTATGTTGCTCGAAAAACATAAATATAAACTTTTATTAGTAGAGTCGTTGGTTATAAGAGCTATTGGTCCTGGATTGAACGGTACAAATGTATCAGTACCATTGCATGTTTATCCAGGCAGTGTCGAACGAAAAGTACTACCAGAACGTGTAACAGGCGTCGGTTAGGGATGCCGTCACATTGTTCACCGCTTTAAGCACTTTCTATATTTGATAGATTTATTCACAGAAGAGTGTAACATGTGTCCTTGGAAAACACATTTCATTTCTTTCTCCTTTTCAAAGTAATTATATTTTGACTCGAAAAGTCACTTTCTGTCTCAGTAAGATTCTAAAATATCTACGACTAAAATGGAATTAAAATTTTGCCCGCAACTGTCTCCTTTAGTATTTTTAAAAAGTAATGCGCGTTCCTCCACTTTTGTTTCTTGCAGATTTTTCATAAGCACGTTATATAAAATATACGTTAAAAAGTAAAACACATTTTTTCTTAACCGGCTCGACGAGCTCTCTTTCGAACCAAGATACACTAGTTGACAGGAAATTATTCATCGAAATTACTTGTCCTATAAGTGTGACGATATTCGAAAACAACTTGCGGTCGTGATATTACAGATCGCATACTCCCGATGGCAGTTCCAACCGCAGGATGTTGAATGTGGTTCGGGAATCTAGTCTTTGTACTTAAATGAAGCTTTCTTTTCACGCTGGTAACCTCTAAAAATATTTAAAATCTTGAAAATATTTTCTTCTTAGTTGTCTTCCTTTTAAAAACGTTATAAAACTTCTCAGGCAAAATGAAACTTCTTTCATGTGTAATATTGTTTTAAAATAAAGTAGCGCCTTATTAATGAAAAATGAAAATTTCAAAAGCAGGATGAGAGCTTCCCGCCTCAAGTTCTGCTAAGATCAAATGTCCATATAGACAACTAAAATCGGTTCAGAGTAATTCTTTTTTGTCGTAAAAGTCCAGTATGCACATGACGTCAAATAAGTCACGCTCATTTCTCAGAAAATTGAAACGCT
>CAJNOQ010003570.1:0-19869 GCA_905250885.1 Didymodactylos carnosus
AACGTTAATTAGTACTAATTAGTCAATAATCGAAAGAAAAGAACAAAAATTTTTACATATTTTCTCGTCGTAAATATTCTCCACACATTTCTCTATCGATCTAGGCAAGAACCAAGCTTTTGTGATGAATGGAGAATGGACAGGAATTTTTTTAATAATAACCCCGAGCTCAAAAATTTAACAACATTTTTTTAAGTAATTAATTTTTTTCTCAGCCAAATAACGTCAGTAAGCCGAAAAAACTTCAGGACATATACTTCGAAGTGTCCTCTACAAACTGGGAACGCTAGAGAAAAGTCTAAATGGGTCCCCCCCTTAATTAAACTTATTAAAAAGTCATGTATTTTGTCATCATATTTTGATGCTGAAAAACTCAAATTGAAAAAGAACCGTTCATTACAATTAGACGTTAGAACAAGGTGGAATTCTACCTGTTGTATGATCGACGGCTTGTTAAATTTGAAATTAGTAATAGCAGAATGGTTAGATAATAAAAACTGTTTAAAAATTAAAAATAAACTAAAACAGGAATTGAATGAATTAAAATTAACATCAAATCAATGAAACGTACTGTCTGTAATACAGATAATACGGATAGTATTGAAACCGTTCTATCGAGTAACACAATTAATTAGCGAGCGATAGTAAATATTCAACATTGGACTGGCCTACTCTGCCATTCATTTTACCAAATTCTTTATTGATGATAGTTATGAAATGAAAAAATTAAAACAGCGTTTGTCGAGAACAACGAAACAATATTTGGATGATGATATTGACCAAAGTGAGCTTCTGAAAGTACGATGTTAGCGTGCGGCCGGCTGATAGGATTTGATCAGAGAGACTGAAACAAAGACTCAAATCGATATTTATCTTTTTGTACCTCATATGATCCTAGAGATTTAAGATCCATATGTCCTATCGTCTGAGTTCAATAAAAGCTATAAAATTCAACAAAAAGTACTTGACTTTTGAAAAGGTTTTCTAGAAACCTTTGGAAGTAAGAGAATGTTTTCGATCAAGCTTAAGTTCAGAATTAGATTGAGTAGATGAAATAGAGTATGTGTTAATGCTCTGAAGTAACCGTGCTCAACTTTGACTGAGTTATGAACTTTTTTAATTTTTCTTGAAAATAGCCAAAAATGAGGTTTTCTCAAGGGCTGAAATTTTGCTTTGAAAACAAACATTGTCACAAAACTCAGCACGGTCGATAACCTATGTTTCCATTTAGTCTACATCAACGTGCCGAATCTCCCAAAATGCCACGGCTGAATGGTGAAAAGTGAAGAAGTCAGAGGATTCCTAAAGAGTACGCTCTTAGTTATCTACCGTAGAAAAAAAATGAATGGATTTGTAGCAAGATCTGACAGGACTATGACCTAATTTTCTAAAGATCTGCCAGAAAACTGTTGTTGCTGTTACATGAAAAAAAATGAATCAAAATAATAGGCGTGTTACACCAGGAAGTTGGTCTAGGCTAACTCCTCACGCACTGAGCATATTCATTTGAAACTCAGACCTTAAGGGTTTCGCAAGGTCTTCTTTCTTTTACTCTCTAGAAACTTTTCTCCAAAACTCTTGGAAATAGGGTTTCCAGAAAACCGAGGTTTTTGACCTACAAGAACTGATTATAATGAGTTTTGAGAAAATCGATGCGACTCAAAAAACTTTTGAAGCCCACATTCGGATTCAGCATCAAATTTCGAACATTTTGAAAAAACAATCGAGTCCCTTACTCAAAATTAAATTGTGTTTAAATTTCAAAGTTTAACTTTTTTTAAATTTGATACAACTCGGCAAGGATAAGTGATAGAGACTTGATTCAAACGTGGTTAAATTAGAGAATTAAAAATCCAATAAAACTGGATAGTTGGCGACGTTCATGTATCACGTGATCAGGGTTTTCTAGGAGATCTTCGTAGAACATTTTTCAAGCCAAATACAGGTTTAGTAGCGCAAATAGTTGCCCATGGAGTTATAGGTTTTCCAAAAAACCATTGTTTTTGGAGTACCAAAACTGCCATCCGGCTGTGTTCACATAATATTAAAAAAGTCACTATTTACTCAAAAAACATCAGAACGAGTTCAAAATTTCAGGATATGGTTAATTTCCTTTGCTAAATGTAATTATAGGATCGAAAAATCAGAAAAAGTATAGTTTTGTTATTGGGTTTTTCAGAAACCCTTTCGGAAAACCTTACGGTTTTGTCAAATTTATTTTGAGATTTCATATAAACAGGATATAGAATAGCTTAAATACTCTACATCCTGAAATTTTGAACTAGTTCTCATGTTTTTTGAGTGAATAGTGAATTTTTTAATATTAGGTGAAAACAGCCTGAAAATCCGAATTTTCGTATAACTCGCTTAGATTAGATTTAGAATAGATTTTCACAACTTTTTCTAAAAGTAAGCATTGCCACGAGACTCAGCATGGTCGATTACTCATATTCCATTTGCCTTCAAGGCTACCAATAGTGACCGGCTGCCAGCCATGGGATTCGTAGCAACTTCGATACAACACCCAAACCGTGGAAAATCAAGGTCACACTTTGGCCTGTGACAGTTCATCGTTCCTTGTACTGCAGTTTCTCGATAACGGGAAGGGTTTTTCAGTTTCCGTTCTGAACTAGGAACGGTTCAGCAGTTCACGTTTCTAGGAACTTGGAACGGTTCAACAGTTCTGGTTTCGCAAACGGGAACTACAGTTCTTTTTGAACTGGAAACCGCTCAGTGTCCTTTTGTAATTTGTTGATATATTATTTTATATTATTTTTGTTTTGGATATTTTAGAACAAGAGTGATATCGGTCGCTGTCATTGAATCATTAGGGTTAACAACAAAGAATGTTATTTGTTTGATACTTACACGACCAGCAAATTTTATTTTCAAAGCTAGTGATTTTATTCTATTGAATATACCTAATATAAAAATGTGGCAATACCGCCCCTTTTCAATTACTAGCCCACCTGAACAACAAGACACAATAGCGTTACATATCAGTGTCGATGATGATTGGACAGGGGAAGTATATAAATATTTCAAAAGCAAATTAATTCAACAAAATCGACCAAGACGTCAAAGTCGAATACAGTTAAACGATGCAAACCAGCTGTCTTATACAACCCAGATACTTGATACTGCAATACTGTGACCAACGTAAATCATGAAGTCCTCACTGCTGAGACCCTAAAAGCGCAAAGCTGGTGGACATTTCTTACATTCGATGATAATCGGGCTTGTATCAAAGGGTCATACAGTCCCGAGTCACTAATTTAGGATGTCTGGTGAGTAAATGGGGTGAAGAACTGAAAACAGTTTCACTCACTTGCATATTTTGATCAACAAATACTTTCGAAAGAAAGGTATTTTACCAAGCCTTTCTAAAAGAAAAACCTTCCATAGAGAAAGGAGGTTTCGTAAAGTATCTTTTTTCTCACGCACGCTTAAAATAGTTACATAATGAGCTAGAGGACATTTTTAAGACTCATTTAAAGTTCAGGATGAAAAACGCTGCTTACGTGCGTCCTGGGTGTCAGAGAAGAACCTTTGAGCAAGAAAAAAGGTTGCATAAGATAGCTTTCTACTTAGATAAGGACGAGTGATTTATTTCAACTCCTCAGAAGAAGAAATGTATTGCTGTTGATGTCAATGTTGTTGTGCTGTGCTTTCTGTCACCTGTAGTTTTTCATTTTGTAAACAGGATGATGCTTGATAATACGTGTAACTAGCTATAAAAAGAGAGGTATACCGAAAATGGAAATAAAAGAACAGATATCGAAAGAAGAGATGATGAAGGACAGTTTTTTGCAGTCTTATCGCACAACATCAACAACAACAGTGTAATATAAAAAAATTACTAATTATATGGAGCAATCGAGATATGAAAAGTTTTGAGTGGTTCCTTCAGAAATTAAATGAATTTGCAAACACTGATTTTTTGGATATTTATCTTTACTTAACAGGTCCATCGCCATACAACCGACAAGTCCAGCAGATATCTTCGTTCAAGTTGTTAGTCAGTACAGTACTGAAGATAAACATGTGTACACAAGGTTAACGAGAAAAATACATCAAGGACGAGCAAACTGTCCGGAAATCTTTACAAAAGTAAAGAAAGAAGCAACTGGTCCCGTAACAATATTTGTATGTGGAAAGCCGAAAATATGTCGTGAAGTTCAAAAATTTTGTCAAGAGTTTGATTTCACTGTGTATAAAGAACAGTTTTAAGCAAGCTTATCCTTGACACATAAACAAAATTACAATATATGGTTCTATATAAAAATGTGTAATACAATTAATAATTCTTTTTATTTTAACGATGTGTAAAATATTTTTATTTATATTAAGATGTTTCTATTTATTAAACATGACAACATGCAAATATTATTCTTTTGTTTGCGTTTCTTCCTTTTTTCTCCCTACAATACGTGCCAAAAGTCCCGTCTATCGGGAACTCTGAATTTCTGAAGTCTTTTGACCTTATATTCTGTATAAACATACCACAATCAAATGTAGTCTAACTATAAAGTTTCAGATCATTTTCTTCCATAGTCTAAGAGAAAAGATACGTTTACTTTTTACCCCTCTTCAACCATTATTTTCTTAACCATTTGAAATAATAACATTTTTCATACACTGTTGTCTAGCTATGACTGTATATTGTCTATACTATAAATTTCAAGTCTTGGCACTTGTCCTTTTAACAGACATAAATATTTTACGGATACGGTAAAAAAAATGTTGTCTTCAGTGAAAGAGTCGTTTCACTTGAAATGTATTAGGAATAAAGTTTAGTTGGTACTGTATATAATGTAAAAATTTCAAATCAATTGGTCATATCTGAGATGAGAAAAGCAATTTCTAGTTCGTTCAGCATGAAAAAGTTGAGTAAGTGAAAAGTGGAAAGTTTTGTTGAACTTATCGTTTTCTTTTCATTTCAAAGCTTTATATTACGTAGCATGTATGAAAATAATTCTTATATATTGTGGTTTATGTCAAACTACAGAATAACCTATGAGCACTTGACTTTATCAGGCTAGATGTCGGTGCACTCTTAATCCAATTCCAAGGTAATAAAATGCTTTTTGGTGAACTTCTTTTTTATACAGTCCACAAGTATGAACCAGGGTTTCCCGTGCGTTTCAGATGGAAAGAATGAAATCTGATTGAAAAACAAAATATTTTTGTATGGTTATGTCAGAAACTAAAAGTGCCATGACCATGAAAAAAGCTTGTCAGCAGCAAAATTTTTGAAACATTTTTGCTTCGTAGAAGCAAAAAGGTGAATACTTCCTATTGAATTGTTGGATTATAACATAGAACTTGTAGCAATATATCCTAATAATTTAAAACTTGTGTCTAACAACATCAGATCGATAATGAACTGTGTGTTACTAGTCCATTCAGTAGCTGTAAACAGCAAATTTATATTCAAATTTGGTCAATCACAATTTCACTCCAAAAAATTTACAGGTTCTGACAAAAAAATCCTCTGCAAACCACAAAATTTCTCGTATATAAACTTTATACTTCAAATTTCCTTTTCCTTCGAAAATCGGACAAATCCTAGGAGTTTTCACAAAATATTTATGTCTGTTAAAAAGACAACTGCCAAGAGTTGAAAGGATGGAGGCGGATAATGTGGTTTTGCATCCCCCAATATTTTTGAAAAAGAATTCTATATTCTGGAGCAGCATGAAATTTTGAATAAAATGACGTACTTGGTTCATTCGGGAATTGACTTTCGATTATTTCGAAAATGTTTTGCCCTTATGATCCCCTCGGAATATCGATAATTTCTTTTGTCAGAATTTTTGAAACACATATTGTCTGATGCAGAATTTCATGCTGATTACAAATATAACGTCAAACATCTGGAAAAAACAGTCGTGACCAAGAAAATTGATTTCCACTTACAGACGGTGATCGTGACTTAATTGAATTAATTGAATTAATGTCGTACTAACACTCTAGTACATGGTTTGGAAGTCTCACACAGTGGGCAACCAGGCGGGCATAAAACGAAAGTGTTATTTTTCAAAGTTTAAGCATTAGAATAATTACTTCTGTCTTTGATCTATCTTGTCCTGAAATAACATTTTCAGAAATTAAATTGAACGTTGGAAAAAACATATACTAAGAAATTTGTTCAAAAATCGCTATCCTCAGATAAAGTTAATGTTTTGGCCAACTTATTGGAATAGTTTAATTTGAAAAGCTATCTAAAAGAATTATTCATCTATGAGCTCCATTTTAATGAAAAGATCGTTTAGATTGAACTCAAATTGCTACAGAAAAACATCTACTAGTCTAAAATTGAGTATCAGAAATGCATCATTCTGTATTTTGTAAACGCTACAAACAGCTAAAGTTCAATCGAGAAAAATAATTATTTTTATTTAGCTTAAAATTAAAATATTTATGATGATGACTAAGAGTATCTAATTAGATATCTGTCAAGTAATATAATCGCGAACTAAAGACTGAAACAAAACATGTTTTCTTGAACGATCAGATTGAATTATCTATGCTTGTTTGCAATAACATCGTTAATAAATAGAGAAAAGGTCTTAGAAAAATATAAAATTTATTTATTTTAATTAATACACAAAAGAAAAATAGCATTATATAAAATCTTAATAGTTCATTATTATTAAGAACTGACTGAATAAAATGAATATTCAAACAACAATGTTTTAATTTTGATATATTATTTCTCTTCATATTTCTGTCTTAATATTAAAATGCATTATATTTTACAGTTTTGGTTTTCATTTCTAGGGAATTGTCTGGGTTCTTGTCTAACTTATTATTGTCAACGAATATCAATCGGTAATTATTTTCGTGAAGTTAGTGGGCATCGTGGTTTATTTTGGTTTGGTGCTATTAGTCAGTTGGCATCGTTAATTGGTGCAATATTCATTTATTTGTTAACATCCGTATTCAATGAATTTCAGGAGCGTGATGTTTGTAAACATTATGTGTGTTAGATAGAAAAAAAGAATAATTTATCAACTTACGAAATATTTTTTGTATAGAATTAGACATTTCTCTTTTTCTGTGTGTGCGTGTGGCTTAAATTTAGTCGATATAGTTCTTTATTTATACCAAATGTAGTGTAGTTCTTGAGTAGAAGTATATAAAATCTTAGATGTTGATTCTAATTCATTATTGGTCGATATAAGGAAAGTTTATTGTAAAAAAGAACTCTTATTTCATCCAGATAAAAAATCAAATTCAAATGCTGGTAAAATGTTTAAATTGATGCAAAAAGCGTATGAAATGTTATTAAATGAGACGATAGTCCGTGGACTGATAAATAATTGTTGCTGTTTGAAAAGTGATTTTATTTTCAAATGCAGTTTACAACAAGCGACCTTACGTAAAGATGAACGTAATCGGAAATAAATATTATTTTCAGAATGAGAGATGGGTCTTCTAAAAAAGTGTATTTTTTCTGATTTTTCAGCAAAAAATCTTAGGTGTCGATCTCGTGGAAAGAACTCATTTTTGGTTCCGATCCCGTGGTCCCGTAAATATTTTTTCGAAGTAACGCAGGTGGTTTGAAAGACAGCGCGTTGTAACGCGGGACATGGGATAGCATGTGCGAGTGGTGTTAATTGAGAACTTTTAGAATTTTGTGTGAGTTTTTCTCGTAGAAAAAGTGCCTACATACAAACAAGCACCGAACTTAAGAAATTTTATACTCTATACAAGGCTATTAAAAACCGCGTGGAATCGGGATGATCCCGTAGGACAGAAATCGTCCCACAGACCTGTAAGTCCCGGTCCGTGAAAAGCCCCGCGAGATCGGGACAGTCCCGCGGACTTCTATCTAAAGCACGTTATTTTTAATACGGTCAGACTGGGGACCAGAAGAAAAGATTTATTCGATTTTCAAACTTTTTATAGAAATTATTCTAAATTATGCGCAGTTCACACCTTTAATATGGCGATGAGGTATTAAACTCGCATGAAAATAACAAAAAGTAACCTATATTTGTTTCTTTCTCGAGAAAGAGAAATGCTTGAATATTAAAAAAAACTTAAAGTATTCTAAAAGAACATTGATAATGATATCAGATGTCAACATCGCAACATACTATTTTAAAAGAAAAAAATCTGGCTTTGCCGAATTGAAATCAATTCGTGAAATCAGTAAAGAGTGAAAATGAAGATTTTAGGAATGTCATTTTATTGCATGTATCTGGATAGATCCTGCTGTTATATTACACTGCTAGTGAAGTCGTTGTTCGCTCAAATATTAGCGGAAACTAACCACGCTTAGAATCACAGAATAAATGGATAGTTTCTGTAAACATCAAGAATCAAGTTCAAATAATCTTAAGAAACACCTGATAGAAGATGAATCATTTCTAATGGAAGAAAAATAAATAGATAACAGTACGAACAGCATGGATCATATGCATTACCAAAACTTTGCAATAGCTGAGCCAAAAATGACGCTAAGTAAGCTTATATCGATCCTAGTTCATCTAAAACTGTTCTGACTCTGTTTCTGTCACTGCTCTCAAAAGCACGAAAGGAATTTATAATAGCGGGTTTTATCTTACTTGGCCTTTGTTTGGTGACGTCCACTATTGTATTTCCTGTCATGCTCGTGAACAAACGTAAGGTTGATTAATTTTTTGCATAAAAAGATAAAATTAAAATTCTTATTGTTTGTATCTTTTATGTAGCAAACACAAAACCCTTCCCCTCTTTCTGCAGGTAATTTAATTATCAAAACAATTTATGGATAGAAAAGAAAATTATCTCCATCAGTTCTTGCTTTTTTCGACGAAACAATATACGATGCTCTCAAATAATTTTCATCTTTTAGCAAACAGTAACATAATGGGCGTATGTCATATTCAAGGCGATCCTCATTTGTTAATGTTTCTTGACAAGCCAGAAGGAGAGCGGCAGCGGCGCCAATATTGGTGTAAGATGCCGTCAGTGTACCAGATATTGAGCAATAAATACGTTGCAGGAACAGTTGGAGTAGCAGACCGAGACAGATACTGGTTTAATGAACAGGTACATTTTCAAGCATTTTATAGTTAACTCGTTCGTCTACAAGAACCCATTAAACAGTGGGCATTTTTCTACAGAGCAGGCGGACATATGCTGTAGGAGTAGTATGAAAGCCTATAAACACGTTCTTCTATAGGTTTTCGAATATGCTCTTTCTAATGATGAGATTTTCAGTACTCAAAAGTAATTCCTTGTGGGTTTTCTGGAGACCGGATCTCTGGAAAACCCATAAAAAATATTTTTCCATTTCGAGAACCTCACTATTCGAAAGATCATATTCGAAAATCTATAAAAAATGTGTTTATAGACTTGTGTACTATTGCTAAAATAAATATCCAAATTCCTAAGCAAAATTTGCTGCTTTTTATTTCAAGTCTATAATTCAATTTGATCGAAAATATTTCTGCAAAAAAATTAAAAAGCTATACATCATTCGATGCACTTTTTCACGCTGATTCCGAATATGGTATTATGTTTCAGCAAAACTGTTTTCTTGACCGAGAAAAGCTCGAAATATTTGAAAAACCGTTAGCGTTTCTGAAAATCTACCAAGCCTGTCTGGTAGAGTTGGGAGATTTTGGGAGATCAGTACAGACAGAGTAGTGTCTGAGGAACATTTTGATGTAATTAAATGTTATTTTCGAGTGGTGCCAACGGGTGCGACGGAACTATACTGAAGTGGTCTCATGAAGAATTAACGTTATAAAGAATTCATGTGCTGTTTTAAATGGAAACCATTTTCGAGTTTATGATTTGTTATATCATTAGACGGCTGAAAGTCTGCTGATTCTAAATATGTGCTTTACAATCGTTAAGCACATCTACATGAAGAAATAATCATGTTTTTGTCTATAGATGTCGTATTTTTCGCTTTTTCGTATGCATTTTTCGAATCCCTTTTTCGTCTCGAAGGAGTCGACATCACAATAGGCACTTGTACACCATTCGATAGAGAATTGAAAGGGCTACATTTTGCACTATTTATATGCATTCTGTTACAAGTTTTCAGAGGACTCTTTTCTTTTATCAAGATCTTCGAAGGGTGCATGGAATACGGTGTTACTCCTTTACAAATTGTGTTAACTTCGTTAAGCCTCTCTTTAATTACGAGCATAAGAGTGCTAGAGTTTCGGTCTCCTCTTTTCTGTCTAGATGCGTTCATCTATCAGTGAGTCGTCCCTTCATGCGGTCTGGATGCATTTAAAGTACGGTTCCATTGCTCAAACATCATTGTTATGTTCAGATCAGATTATCAGTGGCCAAAATGTTTGTTATGTGAGTTTTTTATACATAGAATAGAAAGAAATCATCAATTGCTAATCATCACGGCGAAAACCACGTTCCCTGTTGCGCAAAAAGTCCATTAAGAAGTTTTAAGAAGAATGCACCCGTAATACTACTTTTTACATTAGAGAAGATTTGAACAAGCGAATGCTATTTATCGGGAAGCTACGTACGGTAGGAATTTTCATGAAAAACTAGAATTCTCCACTCGTAGAAAAGCGGTCCTTACGGCAGATGCGATTCGCGGAAGAGTCGAGGTTCTGTTGGCAGCAGAGTCTTTCGCAGAAAATGTTCGCAGAAGAGTCGAAGTCCTGTTGGCCGAAGAGTCGGTTCACGGAATGGAAGCTGGGCCACGACTCTTTCGGGAACCCACTCTTCCTCGAAACGGTTCTTCCGCGAACAGGCTCCTGAGTCTTCTGCGAACATGGTCCTGAGTCTTCCGCGAACCGACTCTTCTGCAATCAGTACGGCGACTCCTCCGCGAACAGACTCTTCCTTGAATCGGCTTGTATCCGAGCCGACTCTTCCACGAACAGACTCTTCCGCAAATCGACTTTTCCGCGAACCGACCCTTCCGGGAGCAGGACCCCGACTCTTCCGCGAATCGACTCTTGTTGAAAAGGTTGTGCAAGAAAATTGTGCAAAAAGTTTTAAAGTGGCTTCCACAAGGAATACTGACTTGCTAGATAAGCGCCTAAAAAGCTGAAGCAAGTTTACACTATGTGATGAAAGTATCCCTGGTGTGACACTACTTTTCGAACTGATTCTCACTGCCCCCCCCCCCACATACACTGCCAGAAATATCTAAATTTTCTAAAAATTTAAATCTTAAATCTTAAAGAAAAATGTAAATCTTAAAAGAACCGCAAGAAGTCGTTTGCAAAAGAGTCGGTTCTCGGAAGACCCGGAGTCCCGCACGGAATAGTCGGGGTCGTGTTCGTGGAAGAGGCGGAATTCCGGTTGCAGACGGGACCGCGGATCTTCCAAGTTTACACTATGTGATGAAAGTATCTTTGGTGTGACACTACTTTTCGGTTCGCGGAAGAGTCGTTCGGAGGGCTGCGTGATTACAATTACAAAATTCCAGCGTTCTATAATGGGAAAGACTTCAGGACAGTCGATGGGTAAATGCGTTTTTAGTGTAATATCGAAAGCATTCAGAGACGGTGGTGAAGCCTTAAAATTGAGCGGAATGGCTATTGCCACTCTCTGAGGGTGTCAAAAGGAGTCGTCGTATTTTAACTTATGAGTGGAAGTTCCGGTACGCTTTACGAATTTCTTTGCATTGAAGTTCTAAGGATGTTTTCCCTCGTAAGTTATTTTTTACTACTTTTTATTTGTCTTTTTTCAACACTTTGGTAAGTATGGAGCTTGTGATTTGCGCTTGGGCAATTTGCATTTGTTTAGATAATATCAGGTGTAACAAAAGGTCGTATTAATTGATGACAGATATGTAGAGTACTTCGGAGTAATTAGAGGCACTCTTCGAAAGTTTCCTTTTTTTGCTATTTCTTGGCCGTTTTTGATCGGAAAAAGTTGCTATTGAACATGATGGTAGATCAAACATTTTTCTACACGTCCATGTAAAAATCTTTTCAAAAACTCCGGCCAGTTTTGAGCCAGATGCAAAATGTGAAGAGCTCCACTAAAGTGGAGCCCAATCCGACATATGTCTCCTCTGAATGAAACATACAATACGATATGAAAATATACTTTACGGGATAGAGAGCACTCACGACGTAAGGCACAACTGGTTATTGATGTTGCGGAGGTCAGCGTGAATCAGAGTTGCATTGTTATTGGCTTCCATTGTTTATAAACATCAGCAGAACTAACAAAGCACTAACAATAAATAAAGTAGGACAATTAAGTTTTGAAACAAAATGAAGAATTTTGTCATAGGAAGTTCTGTTTTATTCTGATTTCATTTTCAGCCAGAGTTCACAGAAGGGTAACTGTGGACTAAATCTGTAACGCGCGTGGAGTGCGTCCGCACAGAGGTAAGGCTTTAGCTATCTGTCATCCATAAATGTTTCATAAATTCATTCTCTAAAGTTCTAGTTGCAGGATACCAGGCTATTCTTCTGATATATCAGAATATCAGTACGCAGTGTATTCTCAAAAAACGGCTATTTTTCTTAAACTAGGTGGGCTTGGTATATTCTCATTGACAATACACGCGAATACGCAAATATAGTGTCCGAGTCGGGAGGGGGGGGGGGAGAAGGTGCAGCATGAGAGTGAGCCACTATGCAAGCGACTTTCGTGGATGAGAATAAATTCGAAATTGCACGTCGGAAATTCTTGTATTTGTGTATTGTCGTGTATTGTCAATGAGAGTACAGCAAGCGCATATCAATATATTACACTTTTTCAGTGGTATTCTCACAAATGCAACCAGTTGAGTGTACAAAGCAATGGAAAACGAATACAAAGCCACCTTGAATAACAATACAAATAACCAGTTGCTCCTTAGGGAAAACATCCTTAGAACTTCAATGCAAAGAAATTCATAAACCGTATCGGAACTTACACTCATAAGTTAAAATATGATGACTCGTTTTGACACCCTCAGAGTGACAATAGCGCTACCCAAAACTGAGTCGGGCTTCGAGTTTTCTTAGCTGAGCTTTTAATTCGTCACGTCTTTCTGTCAAGTCAAGCATCAGTCGAATACTTTCATCTTCGTCTTCCGTTCGGGGGATCGTCATCAAGAGGTCGCGGGGTGCTGTTTTATACAGCCGTTTTGTCTCATAACCAAGATCAGACTTCTTCACTGTAAAGAGAAATAGAATCCCAATGTAGTAACGTTTCCTAGTGGGTAATATTGAAAACAGCGGGATTTCTTTTCTGTACAGAATGAATAGTACAAAGGTTCATCGTAACGAAGCATTTTTACAAAATTTCTTAATTATTAGTCTGTTGCAAAACTCGGCTGAAATGTCCCACAATAGTTTGTTTACACCACCGGAATAAATAATAATCTTCTTCATGTCCTTGCCAATCACGGACTAACTGGAACTAACTTGACCGGTCGGTTAACTGTAGAGATGAAATGAAAGACTAACTTTACAGTATTCCATTCTCTTTCTATAACATTAAATGAAAATGATTTTCTTTTCTGTGACGTTATCCATATATAGCAGTGTTTCATTTGGAGGAAAGGAGAATGAAAACTTTCATTTTCATTTATGTCATATATTTTTTTTTTCGGTCTCTCTATGCGTTAATCGTTTTAAAAAAGTCGTGAAAGTGTGAAAAGGACGTGTAAGAAAGATGCCTCAAACTAAAGTAGCCTGTTATCGAGTATAGTGTCTGTCTTTGTTATTACCTTTTTCTGCGAAAATCACGACTCATTCTCTCACATATTCCGTGAAATGTATCGACACATTTTTAAAGGATATGAAATAAAACTTTCACTTTCATTCCTTGATGAATGTGAAAGTAGTGTAAGAAAGAGAATAGCATTACTCCTTTTGTCTCGTCCGTAACCAAACATTACCCATGTGTAGAAAGCAAAGACGTCTACAGCTTACGATTCTCGTTAGGCACATATTCTTTTTTCTTATTTTTTAAGCTAGGTTAGAGTACCCGGTTAACCGGACACTCCAACCGTCCGGTTTATTTGTAGATTAACCTAGTTGATAACCTCCCTAACCGCCCGACCCTATGTTAGACTTTTTGAGGTGGAGCTATCTTCACAGTGTCCATGCAGGAAGGAAAAAACATTGTACTTCTTTTTCCGATAAAAAGGGTACATGTTGAAAAATAGATGAGTGAACCGTAACCGAAGAAAATTCCCTGATTTATTTCCAAGTGGCAAGACCCGAATAAAACCTAGATACTTATATTGAATGAAAAGAAAAGTAGAATAGAACAGAATTTTTATCTTGTAAAGTAAGTCTGTTACCGGAATGATGCAGAGTTATAGAAACACGCACATTCATTTTTACAGTTTTTGTCGAAGATTACTGAGATAGAAGGGGATGGGAAAATTATGGCGCTGAAGACAAGTAACTGAGCGCTATCCGGAAGAAGATCCTCCGTCCGTCGTTAGTGTGTTGCTTAATTGACATGAGCAATTTGTTGTAATACGGTTTAAAACGTATTCAAGCAATATGACACTAAATTATAGAGATATTTTAAAGCCCGATTCTTTGACCAGGCGAGGCAACAGTTAACTAAATTTAGATTCCCTATTTGGCATTCGAATCCTTACCGGAAGTTTGATCGACTTACAAATATACACATCTTATCTCTATAGTAGAGTTTTAAAATTTTAAAATTTAGTAAAATTTAATTCAAAAGCCCGGTTTAACGAATTTTGAAAAATCCTTCATTCATATTCCAGGGAATCTGGTTCTAAACAGCTTTCGTACCCACGCTTTCCCTCGGAAATGCTTCCTTTGAACGAAATTTGGTTCAAGGTGTTGTGAAAATATTTTCGAAAAAAAAAATAATATTTTCCTCCAATTAGACAAACTTTTTAGTTTTGAAGTTTTTTGCTCAATTTTCCCAGTTTGTAGCGGACACTTCGATGTATACGTTCCGAAGCTTTTTCGGCTTACGAACATTGTCTGGCTGAGAAAAAAATTAATTACTTAAAAAAATATTGTTAAATTTTTGAGCACGAGACTGTTATAAACAAATTCTAATGAATGAATTGGATTCGAAAAGTCTTAAGCCAGCCAATCTTGCAGCTTGTGAAATTCTCTATCAGATGAGATATAGCTTAAATTCTTTTTATCGGTTTTTATTTTGGAAGTAGGACTGTAAGCTAAATTAACCTTAATTAGTGATAATTAGTCAATAATAGGAAGGAAAAGATTTACTTGTTTTGAGACAGTCTCGTATATTTTATTCATATCCACCTTTATCGCAGATGAAAACTCATTCATCATTTTTTCGTCGCTCAACCAAGTGCTCGTTTGTTCAGGTTTGTCGATAGCGACTGTAGCTAATTCTGCGTTTTCAATATCATTAAATTGGAAACAATCATATTAATGGTCCACTTCACGATCATTCTTTAGTCATTTTATCATCATTTCATAATAATTCAAAAACGATATGAAAATCGCACAGAAATCCGATAAATATTCCCACATAAGTGATGCTAAGCTAATATCATACAAATGAACTTGAACTGAGCATTATTGAATGGCATTTTATGACCATTTCGGTGTCATTTAGGTATGTCTTAAAAAATGAGCTAGATACGGTGTTAAAATGATCATACATACGGCATAGAGGGTAATACAAATATGGTTTTAAAATGATACAGTTATGACCTAAAACGAGATGATCATCGCAAGATTTCTACATCATTTTTAGAAATGTAGAAAAAATTTCATTCTTCCCAGTAGGTTTTGTGCGTCCCTGTCATTCATATGCACACAGATGTACATGAATAGGGATACAGACTCTGTATCGTGGTAGAAAGTAATCTATAATGTAGAAGATCACATGTTCATAGTAATGCTGCTCATATCTTTTCCAAAAACATGAGCTGATAAATGTGTAAGCTACAGCGTTTTCTGTAGTAATCTATTTCTCTAAATTTTAGATAAAGTCGACTGACGTCATAAAATAATCATTTTTCAGGTAAAGTATTGTCTAGAAAACCTTATCTAACAGTAAAGTACAAAGATTCGCTATATAAAATGTAGTTTTTAATTTCAGCGAACTAACTGTGTTAAAAAGTTCCGTTCTCTGCAGGTTTTCCTAAATGTTTTAGAACAAGATGAAAAATGAGAATACTCTTAATTATATTCTTCTGATTGATGCGATTCATCAGTATGTGGAACATCACTTGTCCATAACGTAAGTTGATCCCGCAGTAATTGCATAATAAGTGTGCTGTCTTTGTATGTGGCTTCTGTTAATGTGTCAATTTCAGCTAACGCATCATCAAAAGCCTGTTTCGCCAAATGACAAGCAAGATTCCGTTCATCTAATATTTCATAATAATATGTGGCATAGCTCAATGCAAAACCAAGTCGAAGTGGATCTGTTGGAGACATGTAACTCCTGACAACATCAAATGACGCCTTAGTTGCTTGTTCTGATTCTTTGATCAAGTTTTTTCTGTCTTCACCAATTGCAATTTCAGCTAAATAACGACAAAAATCTCATTTCATTTTCAAATAAGACACTTTTGATTCAGGTATTGTAGTTTTTGAAATTAAAAATTTATCCAATAAAGTAAAAACTTCTTGACAAATATCTTTTAACTCATTTTCGATTTTTTCTCGATATTCTTTAGCCAGTTGTTGTACAAAGTTTGAAGATTCGGGTTTTTGTTCAATTGAAGAAATAACACGCCACGATGCACGACGCATACCAGCCACGTTTTTATATGCAATATTAAAAAGATTTCTTTCTTCGTTTGTCAATTCACCATTCGATTCAACTATTACGTTCCTCATATTACTAACCATATCATCATATCTTTCAGATTGCTCAGCTAATCTGGCACGTTCGATCTCTTCTTCGGTTTCACTATTGTTGCTGCTCATTTTTGATAGATTTAAAACATAAAACGTTATGCTGCAAAAAATGATTTCGTTGTGCGATGATGTCACGAAGTTACAATGACCAGATGAAATTTAATGCTGTTTTTTCTATTAGTTTCGTTTACAGTAAAAAGGTTTCAGTAGTCGTACTTTTTCTTCCTGTCTGAACCGTGAAAATTCAATTTTCTTTTGTATAAGTAATGTTTGCTCTTTACGAAAGTAGATCAGAAAGAAAGAAAAAGAATAACATGAAACAGGACAAAAAAATGCGACGTTTGCGAACTTTCAAAAGGAAGCAAGTGTGGGACATTTTTCTGATATGAAAACTAAACCAAGCTCGTTGATATGCATGTACCTCTAAACGCATATTGACTTTTGTCAAATAATTAGTAAGTAACGTTATGAATCTTTATTTTCTATAAAACACTCGGTCACCTTGAGTAATGCAATGGAAACAATGGTCGTTAAATGGTAGTTGTCTTTGTAGAACATCATTTGAGAACGTTGACTTGACGATAGTAATTGGTGTCACATTTGTTGAATCTTAGCTGTTTCTGCTGGGACTTGGTTAGCTATATCAATGATTGTTGTACGAGTTGATTGCATCAAAAAATTTCATAGGTTTTTTCTAGATAAGCAAGTTTTACAGGATCTGAATATTCGGATTTAGCTTAGCCAGTTAAGTTAAATGCGATATTACTGGGTTTTTCTGGTTGATGGGTTTTCACTCTTTCCAATGCTATAGATCACTTATTTTTCAACTCTGAATATAAAACTGACACCCATTAGCCTTTCAGTTTTGTTTGTTTTCATTATGGTTCTTTTTTTCGTATATAACTTCTAGCCTTCTTTTTGCTGACGACCTGGCTGCAGTTATAGCAGATCGTATTGGGATAAGGCACACCGAACAATGCATAGATTTAAGAAAAAGACTCGCCGTTTTCTTCGACTTTGAATTTTATTCCTTATTGGCGCTTTAGCTGTTAAACTATGATAAATCTGAGGCGGCCTGCCGAAATTAAGCTAATGTCTGAATTTCATTTGATAAGGTGGATATCCCAATTCAAGTATTTCGGCTATTGGCTGCCCCCAAAATTAGGGTGGTCAAAAATAATTAGTAGAAGTGTACTAAAAATTAGATAACGGTTAGGAATGCTCAGATCGTGTACAATTTTCGGCCTTTTTAAAATTAATAAGAGTTTTATATTTTTGTTATGTACTTCCTCTTTTTACCGGTAGACAACAGCAAGACCTGTGCCATTGCAAGCCCTTTAACGGACACTATACCCGTGCTTGCCTTTAATGATACTGATCTGCTCTGTGAATTTTCTTAATATTTTTAATAATTTTGTATGCGTACTTTTTTTTTTCTTTTTTCCTGCTCTTACGACAGGGATGGGCAACTCTACCGAATTGTTTTTTTGGGGAATCGGAAACTGGTCAACTGAGACTTTCGTCACCTACACCTTCGTCATTGACTATTGTAAAATTTTCTTTTATACTGTAAGGACCCTTTGGGTCATAGTTATATTGCAAATAAATATAATAAATGTTTTTTGGGCGTGCTTTGGGTTTAGAAATAATCGATATTGAAGCTTTTCCTGTATTTCTTCTATAGTTTTTTATTCTTATAGTATATAAAGAAATGTTTAGTATGTTTTGTGTAAAGAATTGAATGAAGAATCTTTGAAGAAAAGACTAAGACTTGGTGATCAACTTTGACCGAGATATTGAGAAAATACCTGATAGGACATTTATTCTGTGCCACACGTTAACTGAACGAAAATGAAGGATCACACCGATATCAATTTCTCGGAGACCGCTGTTGACAACATGATCGACAAGTGATTCTCGTGTATATAAACTATGTTTTTCCTATTCAGCATTAAAAACTGCATAAAATAATAGCATCTGATCGATTTTACAACACTCGTTACTTTTAGACACAGTTGATAAACGCAATTTACTAGTTAGAGAAGTGTTTCTAAAATCAAACCAGACTGTTTTTGTGTACTGTGGCAGAAACTGACCGATTGTCTCTAAGGTCGTATGTCATCAACATTTATAAGGAAGAATGCACCAAAGGGGTCAAACCAGTGACATATTCTGAAAGCTCAAAATGTCTTCTATAAATTGGATCATTCGGACCAGTTTATGTGAGCATGGCGGGGAGAAAAGCACCAAAAAACTTGTTTTCATTACTGCGTCAGTTATATCGTGGCAGGCTGTTCACCACAAGTTCTCATTTTCTGTGGCCAGAACAATGAAACGAAGAAAAAATTATTGAGATCGGTCGATCAGAACCCACGATATTATTTATTTACATTGCGGAGTCGAAGCGTACAATAAAATTGAAATCGCCCGCTTTCTAGTCAATAAATAGACAACAGTCATGAAGAGTAAACTATTTGTTGAGGAGGCACATGATATTTTAGGAAAAGGAACAATATTTTAAACAAGTCATGGTTTTCTTATGTTGTTCGAGCAAAAACCATATTAGTAATTGGCATGAAAATTGAATTGAAGGAATTCACATTGAGAAAACATAATTTTGATTCTTTCTTCATTCTCTTATGCTGAAAAACATGTTTGCAGAGACAAACATTATTTTTTGACCAAAGTCGAAGTTTTTTGAGTGGTAGAACATTCAAGTGACAAATATGATATTTATCTTGAATAAAAATGCTTCGTTATCTCAAAAAATTATGATTTACTGATTATAAATCTCGGCTTTTATCTTACATGTTGCCTAGCTCATTAATGGGAAATTTATGCTATTCAATGTTTTTGTGTAACATACGATGCAAAACTAAGTACAAACTTTAATACATTGACCGTAATTCAAACATTCACTGTTATTCGTACAGGTATAAAACAACGACGACGTCATAATCTAGATGGTAATGTACGTTTCAAATATGCTAGTAGCATTACATATATATGGATCTTTATTACTTTCCTCTTCCTTCTTTTACAATAAAACATATTCAGAAAAGCTTGTCAAATCATCCATATGATATATACTAATAGTTAT